>JAENPR010002982.1:0-27934 GCA_018135685.1 Themeda triandra
ATCTACCTTTGCTCCACTTCTTTTATTTTATTTTAGAAAACAAAATACCCATGGAGCAACCAACCATATACAACCTTTCCGTACCAAGGGCGAGCTCATTCAAACACCACAACTTCGGCCAATCACGAAGCTTCCGAGTATGAGCTGCCTCGCTTTATAGCCATGGTTAGGGACCAAGCCTTCTCGCTTGGAATATGAAAACCCATATGATCACCTACGGGAGTTTGAGCAACTGCAATGCGTGCTCGACCATTGGGCATGTCACAAGATACATTGCGGTGGAAATTGTTTCCCTTTTCTCTCCATGAAAAGGCGAAGCAATGGTACACCCAAAACGTGGGGAAAGTAAACGGAGATTGGGAAGAATTGCGCAAGCATTTTACGCTTCACATTCTTCCTATTTCTCGTGTCGTTTCTCTACGAGGAGGTGCTCAACTTCCAACAAAAAGAGAACGAAACCATAGGTGCAGCAGGGAACGCTTTTTGATCCTAACACGATTAGGCCCGGGTCGTCTATTCCTAACCATGTACTCCTACAACACTTGTTGGTTAGGATTAGACGAGAAATTCCCGCCCCTATTGCTCGATGTAAGCTATGCCGGAGGGTCGTTAAAGACAAAACCACCGAAGAGGCGGTGCTCTCTTGGATCGCATCCGGGAGAATACCCCTCCTTTAGAACCTATCCGTGTAGAACCCGAGCGGTAAAAGAGGATGTCTCTTCGGCATCGCCCGAACCTTCCCAATCCAGAGAGACCTCTCAACTAACCTAAGACGGAAGAATCCATGGATCTTCCGATCTTCGAGGATGAGCTTTTCTAAAAATCTAGGGAAATACCTCGAAATATGAGTGTCGCACAAGACCACCAATTGCCGTCGCTCCTAGCGAACCCCGACGAACTTTTCCTCGGGGAGTCGGTTAGAGAAATAACCACGTTATGAGCACTGGAATGGTTCGCGAAGGTCGGCTCGTACGAGTAATTGATTCGCGCTCCATCTTCTACCTTCCGCGCAAAATCCGAGCGGAAATGAGTGGATGTTTTGTATAATCCCACCGTTGGGGCGAATTTAATGTCCCATTCCTATGCATCCACGTGTCTAGGAATGAAGTCATTTACCCCAACAACACGGTCCTTAAGAACACCAGATACCGTTCAAAAAGAACTAGGGATTGTACATAACGTGACACTCCACCATGGAGATGTCGAAATGGGCCTGGACTTCCTTGTCTTTGACATCCGGGAATTCGACATACTCATTGGGCACCCCACGGAAACACTCTTTGACAATCCATCAAAAACGGGGGAGATTAACATGAAACTAGGGAGGAAACATTCCCGATTCAAGTCACTAGAGCCGTGAACTCGGTGACCGAATCTCCCCCTAGTGTGCCCATAGAGGTTCTAGCGGTTGACATGTTTGAGTCACTGAATCATCCTTAGATAAAGATGCCGAATTCTTTATAGAAGAAAAGACAACTTTGGGGAGACAGTTGACCTCCCTATGGGGAGAAACCGCCTAGACCTCCGATTGAGCTTAAGCCCCTACCCAAAGGATTACGATATGTTTTCCGAACGGCGACACACAAACTCTGTCATAATAAGTGACCGGCTTAGTGACGAGGAGACAACCAAACTCATCGCGGTCCTAGAAAAACATAAGTCGGTCTTGGGGTATTGTTTAGACGATCTTAAGGGGATAAGTCCAACGCTCTGTACCCATCGTATTCCCATAGAGCCAGCCAACATACCTTCACGGGAACCTCAGCGTAGGCTGAACAATGCGATGTGGGAAGTCATGAAAAAGGAAGTCCTGAAACTTTTTCATGCTGGGATAATCTATCCCGTACCACACAGTGATTGGGTTAGTGATCAAGTGGTTCCCAAAGGGAGGAATGCCGAGTCATTGAGAACGCTAAAACGAACTCATACCTCAACGAACATCCTTTGGATGGCGAATGTGCATTGATTACCGAAAACTTAACAAGGCAACAAAGAAGGATCACTTTCCGCTCCCCTTCATTGATGAAATGTTGGAGCGGTTAGCGAAACACTCCTTCTTTGCTTCCTTGATGGGTATTCGGGATATCATCGATTCCCATCCACCCGATGACCAAAGCAAAACGACCTTCACATGCCCCTACGGAACGTACGCGTACCGTAGGATGTCGTTCGGGTTGTGTAATGCACCCGCGTCATTTCAACGGTGCATGATGTCTATCTTCTCGGACATGATCGAAGAAATCATGGAAGTTTTCATGACGATTTCACCGTCTATGGAAAAACTTTCGATCATTGTCTTAAAAATTTAGACGGGTCTTGCAAAGGTGTCTGGACAAAGATTTGGTACTTAATTGGGAAAAGTGCCATTTCATGGTCCGAGAGGGCATTGTCCAGGACATTTAGTGTCCGAGAGGGAATCGAGGTAGATAAGGCTAAGATAGAGGTTATCAAGCAACTACCTCCCGATAAACGTAAAAAGGAATCCGTAGCTTCTTAGGTCATGCGGGGTTCTATAGAAGATTTATCAAAGATTTTTCACAAATCTCTAGACCCCTCACGAACCTATTAGCTAAGGATGCTCCTTTTGAGTTTACCGATGAGTGCTTGAAAGCATTTAACACTCTCAAGCAAGCACTCATCTCTGCACCTATCATCCAACCTCCCGACTGGTCTCTACCTTTTGAGATCATGTGTGATGCAAGCGATTATGCTGTTGGTGCGGTCTTAGGCCAAACCAAGGATAAGAAGCATCACGCGATAGCTTATGCTAGCAAGACGTTGACGAGGAGCTCGGCTCAATTATGCCACAACAAAAAGAGCTTCTTGTGCGAAGATTCGCTATCGACAAGTTTCGGTCTTACTTAGTGGGTGCAAAAGTGATCATTTACACAGATCATGTTGCCTTGAAGTTTTTGCTCACTAAGAAAGACACGAAACCACGCTTGATCCGCTGGATTCTTTTGCTCCAAGAGTTCGATCTAGAAATAAATGATAAGAAAGGAGTAGAGAATGCCGTAGCAGATCATTTGTCGCGATTGCAAGTCACTAACATGCAGGATTTGCCCATCAATGACTTCCTCCGTGACGACATGCTATTGGCAGTGACGGACTCCAACCCCTGGTATGCAAACATTGTGAATTACATGGTTGCAGGACATGTACCACCCGGGAGAGCAGAAAAAGCCGGAGGTTGAGAGCCGTCGTCAACGTCGGGATGACCCGCACTGCACCGAGTGTGCTCGGATGGCATACTATGGAGGTGTGTGCCGGTTAAGGGAAAGGCATCATTGAAAGCCTGTCACCGGCACCCACACGGAGGCCACTATGGAGTATTTCGCACCCAAGCAAAAATTTGGCAAAGGTCGGATTCTTCTTCGGCCAACGATGTATGCCGACACCAAAGAGTTCATTTGAAGGTGTCGAAAGTGTCGGGCCTGTGGTGGCATCACGCTCGCAATGCAATGCCCCTCCACTTTAACCTTCAAATAGAAATATTTGATGTGTGGGGCATTGACTTCATGGGCCCTTCCGAAGTCCCAAGACCGGCGAGTACATCCTTGTCGCTGTCGACTATGTCTCCAAGTGGGTGGAGGCCATGCCATGCTGAGCAGCTGACGCAAAACATGCCCGAAGGATGTTCCACGAAATAATCTTCCCTCGCTTTGGCACACCACGCATGGTGATAAGCGATGGAGGATCACATTTCGTTGATCGAACCTTCACAACATTCTTGAGGGAGCTGGGGGCCAAGCACAACATCGCCACGCCATACCACCCACAAACCAGTGGCCAAGCTGAGACCTTGTTGGCGGTCCTTAACTCGATTCTAACCCCGCCAACTTTAGCCTAGGCAACATTAAGTTTCACCTAGAATACGGCTCTACTCTAACCATTTCCACAAAGTGTGGCGTAGAATTTTGTTTTGGCAGTCAACACTAAAATACACTTAAAATGAGCCAAGAACCGGAGAAAAACTATGCTATGAGAAGGTGGCCCACTTACCAGATAATTTGGGTCTCAAACATAGTCTAAAATGCCAAGCATGAACCCATGAGGTGAAGGGCCAAAGTCTAGACCAATTCTATCTTGGGCTGCAGGACCATGTCTCGATAAATTGGGCGCCACGGATGCATCCGACTCCGATTTGGGCAAAACACCGCCCGATTCGAAGCCCTGAAAGGCCCATGCACCGGTGGCAAAGCAGAGGCCAGCCGAGCCCACACTGGGCACGCGCGCGCTCGAGACGCGAGCGCGCCTGTCCGGCGCCAAACGGGCCCAACTTTGGCCTCGGCCGGTCCATGACGACACGCCGAGGTCGGTTTTTTGGTGCTTTGTACATGGAAGGTACGAAACCACCTCTAGAGGTCGGTTTTGAACCTACCATATGAGGATGGCACTTTTTCAAAGAGCCCCCTCCTCTCCACCTATAAAAGGAGGCTCCCTCCTCCTCATTCAACACACCATTCCAAGGATCAAGAGCTACTACACTGTGGAGGTATAAACTCCATATACCCTCACGGCCTAGTTTGGGCCGACACGCTATCACCAGGCCGGCCCATCAAGCTTCAAGACCGATCGGCTCGCCGGGTGGATGACCCTAAAAAGCGATTCCCGAAGACCGACAAGAAGGACAAGACCTAGCCGAGATAGGAAAGTTTAGACTTGTAAAGTATATAAACTTAGTACCGAGATAGGCTAGTTCCGACTTGTAACCTTGCTCCCGCGATATATAAGGAGAGCAAGGACCCCCGTGCGTGGGGAGAATGCTGCATAACGACGACTTATACATCCACATCATAATCGAAACGAGAGAGCAGGACTAGGGTTTTACGCATCCTTGCGGGCCTGAACCTGGGTAAACCTCGTGTGATTGCTCCCTATTTACGTCTTGCTCGCAATCTCGTGCGCCTTCCGCCAATCCATTACCGGTCGGGGCATACCCCGTCGGACTATCGCCGATATTTCGTCGACGGTGGCGCGCCCGGGTAGGGGGTGCGCACCGAGATTTCACGTCGATCAAGATGGTTTCCTTCCCGGCTTCCATGACCTTCGAAGCCGGCCTCACCTTCAACTTCGGAACGTTCTGGACTTCCAACTCGGCAAGCTGCTACTACAACTCTCACGCCTCCGGCTATCACGCCGACAATGGTACCAACAATGGTGGGTCGCCAAACTGAGATCCAACTCATCCCGGTGACCACCATTGCAGTCCCAACCAATCCACCACGATAGTTGACGGCACGGCGTCAACACCTCCGACCGGTCCTAACCAAATGAGGCATGTCGCCCAACACGGATCTACTCCGTTTGATCCATCAACAAGACATGAGGTTGACAGAAACCCATGCCAACTTTGAGTCGCTCCGACGACGTGTCAGTCGCGATCTACAAATCGCGCGACAAATTCCTAATCTATCGACATGAAGGCAGAACAACCATCGTAGAGTCACTTTTGGGCGCTCCGAGCGGCCACGTTTGCAGCCGGTGAATCTACAACGACGCGTTCTAACAAATCCTCGTGGCAACCATACACGGCCGGATGGCGGCGAAACCACAGCCGGCTCGACCACGGCCGATCATCGCGTCGTTGTGGTCGGAGAGGCCGGCCAAGCAACATACGGCGAGAGAATCCCGGCCGATATCCAAGATCTAAGAACAAGGACTTCACAAGCCTCACGGAGCAATAGCGATCCGGTCAAAACGACACAAGCCGGTCAGCAAGCTACGCCGGATCGGAGCTACGTATCAACGGCCCATCGCGGGAACGCACGCCGCAACGAACGGCGGAGACGCGGCCGGAAATCCGACGAACCGGTCGGAACCCGCCACCGCACCTGCGGCAACGCAGCAAGAACGATCCCCACAAAACAACACATCTAACGCCCGGTTGTTCGCAGAACGCACCGAGCTAGCTGCTGCCCTTCATCGTGATGAACAACGGAGGGAAAGGCGACGGCAAGAGATATTGACTGCCATGACAACATCAGGTGCAAAGGAGCAAAGAGCAGAACGGCCACGAGTACAATCAACTCAGTCTCCCTCAATGACAAGTGCGTCAGCACACAGGGCCAGGGCACTTGCTGACCGACACCAAGACGTAGAAAGAAAACGAAGGGAAGAGCGCCAAAAACACATGGCAGCAACCAGAGAATCGCCGCGGTAGCTGCATAAGCCCATTAAGGGACGACACAAGGGATTCACCTAACACGGATGAGCCTCGTTGTTGTACCCAACCCATACAACACGACTACCGTACAAACGTGCTCGGAGCCCTCCTCCTAGACGAATGGTTCCATCTCGTTCAAACAAACCGTAATGGTTTCATCACTCCCTTCTTGGACAATTTGCAAACCGGAGAACCAAACTGGAGGCTCCCAAGTCCAACTCCTCCCGAGGACGGATACCTCCGCACACCGAGCACATATTCCCTAATCCAATAAACCCGACCAATCTTCGGCGCATCGAACAGCTTCGATCACGGGCGCAAAACATCCGAAGGCATGTTCATAAACGGCGAGTGGTATGAAGTAGTACAAAAAGGAAGCCGGTTGAGAAGAACTCAAGCTCCTTAGATTCTTTTACGCATGTACCTTTTCCAAAAAAGGACAATCTCAATACTACTCGAACGGGATAAGTATATCCGACCACGCCTTGACGAGATGATCAAGCCCTAGATAATGACGACTACCGCTCATTCAGATCGAAGAAGACCCAGTCATGGTCCACGACTTGGAAGAAGGCGAAGACGAGAGCCGGAAAATTGAAACAACAAGAGATGAATTCTTCTCTCTTATCAAGACAAGTTTTCTTTTTAGGCGATTTCCCTTTCAAGGTTTAAGTTAGCGTCGATCGTACGCATCGTTGTAAGTCATTCTAATGACAAAAAAGCAATCTAATGTGTACTATTTTATAATGAGAAATAGTTCTTCGTGTCAAACACTTGAGCACATGAATTTTTCTTGTCATTCAAAGGAAAATCATCCTTCGAGATCGACGCGTTACGACATTCTCTAAACAAGAGGATTCCAAATCCCGAAACAAAATCCTAGGCATAAACATGACAAAGTGAAAGGTCCTAGATGGCTAGGGGGGGGTGAATAGCCTATAAAAATTTCTACAAACTCACTAAGCAAACTTCGTTAGATACACAAACGGCGGAAAGCAAGTTATGCTTAGCCTACTAGATGTTGCAAGCCTCCTATCCAAGCAATTCTAGTAGGTGATCACTAGTACACACAAAAGCTACCACTAGTGATCAAGAGTTCTACCCACGGGATTTAGTCTACACAAGAAGTGGTTCCCGACCGACCACACAAGCAATTCTACCCACGGGATTTAGTCTACACAAGATGTGGTTCCCGACCGACCACGCAAGCAATTCTACTTTGCAAGAATGTAATCAAAGTAATACAAGAGAGGGTAGGAGCTTGTTATACCGACGTGTCGAGTCGAGGTTGCCAATCACCAAGAGAATGAGCAATCAATCACAATTGGCAACACACAATCGATGACAACCAATCACCGGGAACAAAGATGAACACAATTGTTTTTGTTCACCCGGTGTTCACTTGGGCACCGCCAAGCTAGTCACCGGTTGTGTCGACCAACACCTAGATGGTTCTTCGGTGTGACCCTCAAGTCACTAGCCCCTCAAGGCTCGCCCGCAAGGCACCGCAAGACACCACTCTCAAGCGAGGTACTCAACGACACGCGCAATCCACTAGGATGCTCTTCGTGATCCCCACGAGGTGAGCTCAAACCTCTCACAAACAACCGGAGGTGGCCAAGAACAATCACCTTCTCTTGCCAACGCCTCCAACAATCTCCAAGCCGGCTAGGAGCGGTACTCTCCAAGAGTAACAAGAAATCCACCGGCTAAACCACCCACAAGTGCCACTAGATGCCCTCAAGCAATGCAATGCACTAGGTGATCTCTCAATCTCACTTTGGATTCACAATCAAGCAAGAGAGATGAGAGGGAGAGTGTTTCTCTAGCACAAAGGATGAATGAATGAGTTGGGAGAGCCAAGAGAGGGAGCCAAGCCCGGCCACCCATCAATTTATAGCCCAAACTCTTCAAACTAGCCGTTGCCCCTCGGGGGAAGCCGATTTCAACCGCGCCGGACGCGTCCCGCGCTCAAGTGCCCGCCCGCCGCGTCCGGCGCCACCGCGCCCCGCGACGCGGCGTTGGCGACCGTTGGCGGCCCCGCGTTCAAATCACCTCGCGTCGGCGTCGGCCGCGGCGTCCGGCTCGCCAATCGCGCGTCCGCGCCGCGTCCGAGAAACGCCGGCGCGAAACTCAAAAGTTTCGGTCCGCGTCCGCCGGCCGCCGGACGCGGCCGGCGTCCGCCGCCGCCGCCCTCGCGGCCCAGACCACGCCAAGCCTCGGCATGCGCCGGACGCCGCACGGTGAACACGCCGCGTCCGACGCCGCGTGCGTCCGCGCGCGTCCGCGCTCGACAATGTCAGCCACCAACCCGAGCCAAGCTAACACGCGCCGGACGCGTCCGGCGCCAAAGCCCTGCGCGTCCGGCGCTACAAAAACTTCGCTTTTCAGCCCGTCGAGACGCCAACTTCTCCGTCATGCTATCCAACAAGTATACCAACTTGAACAACGGAGATAGCATGATTTCAAACAAATTTTGCATCTGGCGCAAAAGAAAATATGCTTCCAATTTTCTCGAAAACGCCGAATCCCGCCTCGCAAGCTCGGCGGGAGGGAGAGAGGGACCCAAGCCCAACTCAACCCTACAAACCACAGCGCGAACAATCGCCACCTTTGTAAATGTGCCAACACCATCAAGTGTGCATCTCCATGTGCTTGTGTGTTAGCTTTTCACAAACATTTCCCAAAGGTTAGGTTAGCTCACTAGGCCCTACATGCAATGCACTTCATGAATTCACCTAGTGGCACCCGTGCGTCGAATAGCCGATAAGACTTCCCCTCTTAATAGTGCGGCTATCGATCCTAAACCACTCACACCCTCTATGGTGTCTTGAGTGCAAAACAAAATGGCCCTATAGGTTATACCTTTGCCTTGAGCCCATTTTGTTCCTCCAAATGATATGAACGCTTCACACCATCATGTGACCGTCTCGATCCATCGATCTTGACTTCACTTGCCCTTCACCGTGCATCGGTCCATCGGCGCCTAGTCTTGCCCGAGCTTCACCATCGCATGGTCCTTCACTCCGAAGCCTCGACTAGCCCTTCACCTTCAACACCGGTCCATGGAGCCAAGCATCGTCTTGATCTTCATCTTTGATCACATGACACGTGTCATGCTTCATATTCAATATGCTCATCGTGTGGACAACCTTTCTCTAAATCAACCACTTAGATAAACAAGGTTAGTCCTAGGTTTCATCAATTAGCCAAAACCAAACTAGGGACTTTCAATCTCCCCTTTTTGGTAATTGATGACTACCTCAACTAAGATGATTTTATAATAAAGATTTTGAACTTGTCATACTTGTCCAATCATTATGCTCACAAGAGAAATTTAGACAATTATAGCAAGTTCGGTTTTGGTAGTATTGCTCCCCCTACATATGTGCATAGAGTTTGGATTTGAAGCTTTGCACATATGCATGGATAAGATTGTGGGGAGAGTAATTCTACCAAAATGATGCTAAGGTGTAAGAAATGGACCTTTGAAGCGTGATACCAATCGGAGTTGCAATTTACACCATCCTTAGCACCATGAAGTAACTAGACATCCATCAAAAACTCAAGAACCCCGTGAGATCAACATTATAAGCAAAGTTCTTGAACCACTTGTAAGGTAAGGGGAGTCTAGTTACAACCTATGCATGCTAGTAGATCATTTCATCAATCAAGTTCTATACTAGCATTGCATCACACAAGCAAGGAGACACCACTTGTATAAAACTTTGAAACTAGGTGCCATGAGCAAGTCATATGAGAATGCACAAACAAATGCAACAACTTTGTTCATGAGCTTGCTCCCCTTCTTGTGTGCATCAAAATTTTATTTACCCCTTTATCATGTTCAATCATCTTTTTCTCTCCCCCTTTGTCAACAATTGCCCAAAAATGGGATCAAATTGTGGAGAGAAAAGGACTTTGATGGAGTAAACAAAACTTTAGTCAAATTTGGTTCAATCTAGATCACTTGCCAAAGACATTTAATTCGGTTTGAACCAAAGACAAGCTTCTTCACACCTCATGACAAGGGTTATCTTGCCTATGTTGAATTAAACACTTGTAGCAAATATTCTAGATTCAACACTAGGATTGCAAGCCCACAAACATGTCATATGTCACCACTAGATCAAGCAAAGCATGGAAGCAATAGTGGTAAACATATATACATCAAACACATTTGATTTAACATGAATGCTCCAAATGCACCTTGTATGTCTACATGTGCTACCACAAGTATAATCCTAAGCATGAATGACATGTCAACCAATGGTACCTTGCTTTGTCGAAGGAGAGGCATGTCAAGTAGTGGTGGGGTGCATTCAACACATGTTTGAGAAGTCAAGAATGTTCAATTCATTCCTTAGCTTGCAAAACCTTCTTTCATCAAGTGGCTTGGTGAGGATATCGGCAAGTTGATCATCGGTGCACCCACACTTTCAATGGAAATGTCACCCTTTTGTTGATGATCTCTAATGAAGTGATGCCTTATGTCAATGTGCTTTGTTCTTCCATGTTGAACCGGGTTTTGTGTCATCTTGATTGCACTTTCATTATCACAAAACAATGGCACATTCTTGAAGTTGATGCCATAATCCTTCAAAGTTGACTTCATCCAAAGCAATTGTGCACAACAACTCCCCGCACTAACATATTCGGCTTCGGCGATAGAGATTGCCACACTATTTTGTTTCTTTGAGGACCATGACACAAGTGATCTTCCAAGAAGTTGACATGTACCACTTGTGCTCTTTCTATTGATCTTGCAACCACCATAGTCGGAGTCCGAATATCCAATCAATTCAAACTTTGACCCCTTGGGATACCATAATCCAACATCTCTTGTTTGCTTCAAGTACCTCAATATTCTCTTTGCGGCCGTGAGATGACTCTCTCTAGGTGAGGCTTGATATCTAGCACACATGCAAACACTAAACATGACATCCGGCCTTGATGCGGTGACATAGAGTAGGCTTCCAATCAATGACCGATAATCCTTTTGATTCACCATATTGCCATCATGATCACTATCAAGATTCCCATTTGTGCTCATTGGAGTTGAGATTGGCTTTGCATCTTGCATTCCAAACTTTTTCAACATGTCCCTTATGTATTTCCCTTGACTCACAAATGTCCCATTCTTCAATTGCTTGACTTGAAGACCAAGGAAATAGCTAAGTTCACCAATCATGGACATCTCAAACTCATTTGCCATCATTTCACCAAATTCTTCACAATATGCTTGATTGGTTGACCCAAAGATGATATCATCAACATAGATTTGCACAATGAAGAGATCATTACCAATCTTCTTGGTGAATAGAGTAGTATCAACCTTGCCCATAATGAACCCCTTGGAGTGAAGAAAAGTCCTCAATCTCTCATACCATGCTCTAGGTGCTTGCTTCAAGCCATACAAAGCTTTCTTCAACTTGTACACATGGTTGGGCTTCTTCTCATCTTCAAAACCGGGAGGTTGCTCAACATATACTAGCTCATTGATGATCCCATTGAGAAATGCACTCTTGACATCCATTTGATATAACTTGATGTTGTGGGCACATGCATAAGCCAATAGAATCCTTATTGCCTCCAATCTTGCCACGGGAGCATATGTTTCATCATAGTCAAGACCTTCAACTTGAGTATAGCCTTGTGCAACTAGCCTTGCTTTGTTTCTAATCACAACACCATCTTGATCTTGCTTGTTCTTGAAAACCCATTTGGTTCCAATGACATTGTGATCCTCCGGCCTCTCAACTAACTCCCACACATCATTTCTTGTGAAGTTGTTGAGCTCTTCTTGCATTGCCATGATCCAATCGGCATCATCCAAGGCTTCCTCAACTTTCTTTGGCTCTTTGGTTGACACAAATGATGCATACTCACAAATCATAGCCACTCTTGATCTTGTTTGCACACCACTTCTCATATCACCAATAACACTATCAATTGGGTGATCTCTTGCAACATGTTGTGGTTGTAGCACTTGCACTTGATTGCTTGAACTTGGTTGATCACTTGACTTGTCCTCATTGGATGAACTAGCACCATGATCTTGCACTTGAGCATTGCTAGCTTGCTTCAATGGAGAATTGAGCACTTCATCTTTATCATCTTGCACATCAATCACTTGCTTTGCTCTTATGTCACCAATGTCCATGTTCTTCATGGCTTCAACCAATTGAGTTCCACCAACATCTTCTAGATTCTCATCTTCATCTTGTGACCCATTGGTTTCATCAAATTGCACATCATGGACTTCCTCTCTAATGCCACTTGAGTTGTTCCAAACTCTATAAGCCTTGCTTGTAGTTGAATAACCGAGTAGGAACCCTTCATCACATCTCTTTTCAAACTTCCCCAATCTAGTGCCCTTCCTCAAGATATAGCATTTGCAACCAAACACTCTAAAATAGCCAATGTTGGGCTTTCTTCCATGAAGTAGCTCATATGGGGTCTTCTCTAGCAAAGTATGACAATAGAGCCTATTGATGTAGTAACATGCCGTGTTGATTGCTTCATCCCAAAATGATTGACTAACATTGTACTCATGAAGCATTGATCTAACCATATCAAGCAATGTTCTATTCTTCCTCTCACCTAGGCCATTTGATTGTGGAGTGTATTTGGCCGAGAATTGATGACCAATGCCATAGTGATCACACAATTCTTCCATTCTTGTATTCTTGAACTCACTCCCATTGTCACTTCTCACTTTCTTGATTCTCATGTCAAACTCATTGTGAACTCTAGTGAGAAAGGTCTTGAAGGTGTCATACACTTCACTCTTGTCACTAAGAAAGAATACCCATGTGAATCTTGTGAAGTCGTCCACTATGACAAACCCATATTTGTTGCCACCAATACTTGTATATGTAGTTGGTCCAAATAGATCCATGTGCAACAACTCAAATGCCTTGCATGTGCTCATTATACTCTTCTTTGGATGTGAGCTACCAACTTGCTTCCGGCTTGACATGCACTACACAACTTGTCCTTCTCAAATACAACATCTTTCAAGCCTTCAACAAGATTGTGTTGTGTGAGCTTCTTCAATTGTTTCATGCCAACATGCCCAAGCCTTCTATGCCAAAGCCAACCCAAACTTGATTTTGATATCAAACATGTTGTCAAAGAAGCTTCACTAGTGTTGAAATCAACAAGATAGAGATTCTCATATCTAAAGCCTTTGAACACCAAGTTGGAGCCATCAAGAGAGACTACCTCAACATCATTTGCCCCAAAAATGCACTTGTAGCCTCGATCACAAATTTGTGCCACGGAGAGAAGATTGAAATCCAAGCTTTCAACTAGCATCACATTGGAGATACTCATGTCATTTGATATTGCAATCTTGCCCAAACCAACAACCTTGCCTTTCTTGTTATTGCCAAAAGTAATTGACTCAATGCCACTATCATTCTTCTCAATTGAATCAAACATTCTTGATGTGCCGGTCATGTGTTGAGAACACCCACTATCAATAATCCAATGCCTTCCTCCGGCTTTATAATTCACCTATAAGCAAATCAATGAAGCTTAGGTACCCATTTTTGTTTGGGTCCTTGTAGGTTAGTAACTAAGCTCTTTGGTACCCAAATAGCCTTCTTCTTTGGGCCAACAATGGGTGTACCAACAAACTTAGCTTGCACACCTTTCACACCCTTGGTAAGCACATAACAAGAATCAAAAGATATAGCATTGTCAAGTTTCTTGTTTTGTTGCTTCTTGTTGCAATTTTGCTCTAGGTGCCCAACTTGCTTGCATCTATAGCAAAACCGACCATTGCTCTTCACAAAGCTAGGCTTTGGAGTTGCAAAGGCCGACTTGCCCTTCTTGGGGGTATAGCCCAATCCCTCTTTGTTAAGAGAGAACCTTTGGCTACCCAAGCACTTTAGCAAGCGGGCCTCACCACCATAGGCTTTGCCTAAGGCATGAGTGAGCTCATCCACCTCCTTCTTGAGAGTCTCATTCTCAACCATAAGTGTAGCATCACAAGTGAAGCCATCACTAGTAGTAGAGGTAGAGTCGGTGGTGGTGGTGGATGATGTGCTACAAGAAGGGTTAGCATTTGTCATGATGATAGGTTGATAAAAAGACTCATCAATGATGTCACAAGTAAGGCCTATATCACGTGATGCAACCACCACTTTCTTTGCTTGTTGCTCAAGAAGAAGTGAGTGAGCTTTTTCAAGCTTAGAATGAGCATCACCAAGTTTCTCATGGTCTTCCACTAGACACTCATGAGTGGTCATAAGCTCACCTAGGGCTTTCTCAAGTATTGCTACTTTCATTGAAAGCTTCTTGCACTCCTTTTCCTTGGCAATAGCTATATCTCTAGTTTTTTGCATCAAGTCATATAATTGATCCTTAGAAGGTTCATCATCAACATCAATATTATCAACATCGTGAGCATATTCCATCTCACTATCATCATCACTATCATCATATTGTACCTTGGTTTCCTTGGCCATGAAGCACGATGGTGATGAAGAGAATAATGAAGGCTTCTTGTTGATGGCGATGGAAGCCATAGCCTTGTTGCTTGTATCTTCATCTTCATCATCATTGTCACTCTCCCAAGTGACCACAAATGCACCATTCTTGCCCTTCTTGAGTGTCATCTTGGCCTCATGCTTCTTCTTCTCAAACTTGCCCTTGTTGTAGTTCTTCTTCTTCTCATATGGGCATTCGGCTTGTAGATGCTCGGTGCTATCACAATTGAAGCACTTTCTTGGTTGCTCTTGCTTCTTGAAGTTGTTTCTCTTGAAGCCTCTTCTCTTGATGAACATGTGTCCCATCTTCTTCACCACAAGAGCAAGTGCCTCATCATCAATCTCAAAGTCACCATCTTCCTCATTGGTTTCTTCTTCTTCAAAGATTGGTGCTTTGCCCTTGGAGGATGTGGCTTGGAATGCCACGGTCTTCTTCTTCTTCTCCTCCTCTTCCACCTTCTCATCATCTTGATCAAACTTATCATATGTCAAGACTTCACCAAGCAAATCATTTGGCTTCTTGCCTTCAAGCCCATCTCTTTGTAGCATAAGCTTCAACATCTTGAAGCTCCTCGGCAAGCAAATCAAGAACTTATGATAAAAGTCTTCATCTTTTGTCTTGTGCCCCAAACTCTTGAGATCATTTACAATCACTTGCAAGCGATGAAACATTTCAATGATTGTTTCATCCTCCTTCTTCTTGAAGTTCTCGAACTCACTTTTGAGTCCATATAACTTGGCACTCTTCACAACCTTGGTGCCCTCGTAGGTCTCACCCAACCTTGTCCACACTTCACTTGCACGCTCCAAGTCCTTGATCCCCTCAAACACCTTTGTATCAATGCCATTGTATAAGGTGTTGAGAGCCATTCTATTGCATGTTGTGTTGGCTCTATCTTCATCGGTGAGATGATCATTATCAAGAATAGCATAGTCATGCAATGTAACTTGCAAGACTCTCTCTTGAATTGAACCGAGATACATGATCATCTTTCTCTTCCAATGATCAAAAGAACTAACTCCATCAAACATAGGCGGTTTGCCCCCAACATGGTTGAACACAATTTGAGCCATCTCAACACAGTAGGATGTTAAGCCTTGCAAAAAAACGGTGACCTCGGCTCTGATACCACTTGAAAGGTCCTAGATGGCTAGGGGGGGGGGGTGAATAGCCTATAAAAATTTCTACAAACTCACTAAGCAAACTTCGTTAGATACACAAACGGCGGAAAGCAAGTTATGCTTAGCCTACTAGATGTTGCAAGCCTCCTATCCAAGCAATTCTAGTAGGTGATCACTAGTACACACAAAAGCTACCACTAGTGATCAAGAGTTCTACCCACGGGATTTAGTCTACACAAGAAGTGGTTCCCGAGGCCGACCACACAAGCAATTCTACCCACGGGATTTAGTCTACACAAGATGTGGTTCCCGACCGACCACGCAAGCAATTCTACTTTGCAAGAATGTAATCAAAGTAATACAAGAGAGGGTAGGAGCTTGTTATACCGACGCGTCGAGTCGAGGTTGCCAATCACCAAGAGAATGAGCAATCAATCACAATCGGCAACACACAATCGATGACAACCAATCACCGGGAACAAAGATGAACACAATTGTTTTTGTTCACCCGGTGTTCACTTGGGCACCGCCAAGCTAGTCACCGGTTGTGTCGACCAACACCTAGATGGTTCTTCGGTGTGACCCTCAAGTCACTAGCCCCTCAAGGCTCGCCCCGCAAGGCACCGCAAGACACCACTCTCAAGCGAGGTACTCAACGACACGCGCAATCCACTAGGATGCTCTTCGTGATCCCCACGAGGTGAGCTCAAACCTCTCACAAACAACCGGAGGTGGCCAAGAACAATCACCTTCTCTTGCCAACGCCTCCAACAATCTCCAAGCCGGCTAGGAGCGGTACTCTCCAAGAGTAACAAGAAATCCACCGGCTAAACCACCCACAAGTGCCACTAGATGCCCTCAAGCAATGCAATGCACTAGGTGATCTCTCAATCTCACTTTGGATTCACAATCAAGCAAGAGAGATGAGAGGGAGAGTGTTTCTTAGCTCAAAGGATGAATGAATGAGTTGGGAGAGCCAAGAGGGGAGCCAAGCCCGGCCACCCATCAATTTATAGCCCAAACTCTTCAAACTAGCCGTTGCCCCTCGGGGGGCGAATTTCAACCCGCCGGACGCGTCCGCGCGCAGCCCCGACGCGTCCGCGCTCCAGCGCGCGCCCGAGCCGCCGACCGTTGGCGGCCCAATCGCGTTCTGCAAATCACCTCGCGTCCGTCCGGCGTCGGCGTCCGCGTCGCCGCCAACCCGGGTCCGGCCGTCCCGGCCCGTCCGGCCGAAACGCCCCGAAACTCAAAAGTTTACGGTCCGCGTCCGGCGCCGCCGGACGCGGCCGGCCGGCGTCCGCCGCCTTCGCTCGCCCGGCGGCCAAGCCACGCCAAGCCTCAAGATGCGCCGGACGCCGCACAGTGAACACCGCGTCCGCCGCGTCCGCGTCCGCGTCCGCTCCGCGTCCGCGCTCGCAACGCGAGCCACCAACCTCAGCCAAGTCAACACGCGCCGGACGCGTCCGCGCAAAGCGCGCGCGTCCGGCGCTACAAAAACTTCGCTTTTCAGCCCGTCGAGACGCCAACTTCTCCGTCATGCTATCCAACAAGTATACCAACTTGAACAACGGAGATAGCATGATTTCAAACAAATTTTGCATCCGGCGCAAAAGAAAATATGCTTCCAATTTTCTCGAAAACGCCGAATCCCGCCTCGCAAGCCCGGCGGGAGGGAGAGAGGGACCCAAGCCCAACTCAACCCTACAAACCACAGCGCGAACAATCGCCACCTTTGTAAATGTGCCAACACCACCAAGTGTACATCTCCATGTGCTTGTGTGTTAGCTTTTCACAAACATTTCCCAAAGGTTAGGTTAGCTCACTAGGCCCTACATGCAATGCACTTCATGAATTCACCTAGTGGCACCCGTGCGTCGAATAGCCGATAAGACTTCCCCTCTTAATAGTGCGGCTATCGATCCTAAACCACTCACACCCTCTATGGTGTCTTGAGTGCAAAACAAAATGGCCCTATAGGTTATACCTTTGCCTTGAGCCCATTTTGTTCCTCCAAATGATATGAACGCTTCACACCATCATGTGACCGTCTCGATCCATCGATCTTGACTTCACTTGCCCTTCACCGTGCATCGGTCCATCGGCGCCTAGTCTTGCCCGAGCTTCACCATCGCATGGTCCTTCACTCCGAAGCCTCGACTAGCCCTTCACCTTCAACACCGGTCCATGGAGCCAAGCATCGTCTTGATCTTCATCTTTGATCACATGACACGTGTCATGCTTCATATTCAATATGCTCATCGTGTGGACAACCTTTCTCTAAATCAACCACTTAGATAAACAAGGTTAGTCCTAGGTTTCATCAATTAGCCAAAACCAAACTAGGGACTTTCACAAAGTCATAAAAACAGGATCTAAATAAAGAGATAAATAAAAGGAATCTCGAAGGATTCTCGCACAAGACACATCTCAAAAGATCCAATTCCTTCATTAAAAATATAAAAATTTTTACAAACGGGGACCGATTGCATCTAAGCAATCTAGTCATCCCCGAAAAGCTTGCCGACCACCAGTCGACGGGAGTCGCGGGCGACGACGGCCTCCGCCGCCCGGTGAACTCGACGGCGCCGCCCTCCATGGTGTCATGCGCCGCCACCGACGCTCCATCCCACGGACATCAACACCCGAGATGGCGTCAACGGTGGCATAAGCGGCGGAGGCACCATGACGAACGCCATGAACCGCCACCGCGGCCACTTGGCCGGGGATCGCCGCCGGCCCGCGCGATGACATCGCCGCCCGGGCGTTCACCGCATCCGCCGCCGCATGAGCGGCCTCCGCGGCGCTCCGGTGCTCCGTCGCCCGCAAAAACGAAAGTAAAAAATTAAAAATGCCAAGACGAGAACAACTCAGGACATACGAACAACGGAGAACTCAGTACTTACCGCCGACCCTGATGTCGGCAGCCTCGCGCTGCCGAAGCAGCGTGTCCACTTGGACCTTGCGGGCCAGCCTCTCGTCCGCCGCCTCATTGACGGCGGCGTTAGCATCGGCGTCGAAGTCGGCGGCCCGCTGCTTTTCCGCCTCCAGCTCCTCCTGGGCGGAGGAGAGTGCCTTCGGGAACAGTCACATTCCCCTCCGCCCGCCCCCACCGCTTGGTGGCGTCGGAGTAGAGGTCCCCGACGTGCCGCAGCCTCCGCCCCTCGACGAGCGCTCGAGCGCAGACGCGTAGAGTTCACCGAGACACCGCTCGGCCGAACGCGGCGTGGAAACGCCGCGGCCGCCGCCACCTCCTCCGCCACGACGGAGCCACATGCTCCGCCGCGCGGCGGCGGCTCCGGCCTCCACGACCCGAGCCACTCGCTCGGGGGCCGCAGCCCTCGGTACATCCCTCCGCTCCTCCGTCGCCCTCCTCGCCGCCTCGGCGGCGGCGGAGGTGCCCGCCGCACCTCCAATGGTCAGGAGGGTGTACCTACATTGTGAACGAAAAATAGCGGTTACACCAAAAGAAGAAAACCCCAAGATTAATCAAGGAAAACTCCAATCCAAGCTCACCTCCTCCGCGGCCTCACCTCCCGAGGGGAGTTCACCGACTCCTCCTCCTCCGCCGGGCGCTTACCGTGACGGCGATCCATCTAGGAGGCGGCGGCGCGAGTATGGGATCTAAAACCCTAAGTTTGCGGAAGCAGATGGACAAGAATAGAGAATGCGCTGCGTGTACGTAACTCCCGGCCGCAGCCCCGATTTATAGAAGAGCTCGGAGGAATCAAAAAGGCAACCGATGAGATCGTGGGTAATCAAACCCCGCGGCCCTCTCGTTCCCCGAGAGCACGAAGCGACGAAAACCGCTCCACTAAAGCAATAAGCATTTATACGTTTCCCGCCTCGGGAACCCCCGCACGCTCGCGACTCGAGTCATCGAAGATGGATCGATTGTGCCACCGACACAACGGACCCACTACGCCAGAAAACATTGACTCGACCCGCAGTCCGAAAACCGTACCCGAGATTTGACGTGACAACCCGGTCGACGATGTACGGTTGCATCGCAACCGAATATTTTCGCCCCGCACGCGATCATGACGCGACACGACGGTTGAAAGATAAGTATCTCACATCCTTAATAAATTTTTTATTTCATTCATCCCCTCCATTTCAAAAGACCACACTTTAGAAAAACCAGTTTTCACAAATTTCTTGCCTCAAACACGAAGCAAACTAGGAATGCACTACCGTCTCTCGGTCCCACTCGCTACGTGTTAACAAGCATCACGCTCAAACAACACGAGTGATCCGGCGGTCGCTCCCAAAGGAAAAGGGCTCCAAACATTCCGGCACCGCGTTGTTTGTTTAGGATCATCTAATCCCTAAGGACCGGGTCTGCTCTTGAATGAGAAAGAGAAGAGTGTCTTTGCCGGCAATTTTTTCTTCCAAACTTGTAATAAGCATGACCTCCCTTTTCGCATAACAGTAATTTTATATACCTTATGACCATTCTTTCGGGAACAAAGGCATGATCAAAATCCACCACGGGAAGACGGTGGCTCACAAAGCAAAATACGATAAGTGCTCTATTAACCTAACATACATGCCTTCACCGATCTTTTTTCACAAAAGATTTCTTTACACGAACTACTTCAAAGTACGTTCGAAATACTCTTTACAAAGTTAAAAACACCTTTTTTCTTTGTACCAAATGGCCAAGTACGTCACCCCTCCAACAGAAAACAATCAGCGTGCACTGTCTCTGATCAACCCCGCTACGTGTTCACAGCTCCAACGCTATACAACACAGGGGTGTCAGCGGTCGCCTCCAATGGAAATAGGGCCCTAAGTGATTCGGCAAATGCGCTATTCACTATAGGTCACCTACACACTGGGATCGATTAACTCTAAGGAGAGGCGATTACTAAAAACCATTCTCAAACAACACATATTGATACAACTCTATGTCATAGATTATATCAAATCAATACGATTCAAGATACCTCATCAAAACATTCACTCATACCAAATTTTCTTGCGCAACAACTCGAAGAACCGATTCACAAGTTACAAAGATAGCAGAAGATAGCATCAACAATTCAAACAACACAATCCGACAAACTGAGCTGGGATTTTTTCGCCAATGATACCGGTTATTCGGCACACAAATAGCAAAGCTATTTTCATGGGTTTAGATTCAAAACCATGGTCTCACAAACCCACGCTGGGACCGAGTTAAGTAGCAAAGCTCGCATTGTAACATCCTAGATGTTAATGACAACTAAAACTTGTTTTAGAATTTTTGTTAAAACCTAATTATCGAGCATCATGGCATTAATGCATTCATGTTTTATTAATGTCTTGGATGTGATGCCTTGTTTTATGCATGAAATGATGATGTTTAGAGTTTACTTAAGTTCTTTGTTATGTGAGTCAAAAAGTAATTTAAGTCAAGTCCAAATTTTCTTTCAAAATCTTAATTTCCAGAAAACCCTATTTTATCCCCTTTCTCTGTAATTCAAAATCCGTAAAGAATTAGGGTTTGGTCCAAAAAGCTCAATTGAGCATCTTGATGAGAACAACAAGTTTGCTATTCAAAGTTTTTCAAGTTTCCAAAAAGAATTTCAAATTATTTTTTTTTTGAAAGAGTTTCCATTGATAAGGAGAAAGAGTTTACATTTCAAATTATTTTGAAAATACCGTTTTCCGACAATTGTCCCCTTTTGGTTTTTAAACTGGATTTCAAAAACTATGCAAAATCTTGAAAAGTTGTTTATAGAGAAAATGTTCAGCTTGAAAAGTGGAGTATTTCATAGTTTTGGAGATTTTCCAGTTTAGTTGAAAAATCAAAAGTAATTGCAAAAATTAGATTCTAGGGTTTTGTCCCCTTTTCAAATTTGGTTTCAAATTCAAATTTCTGTTTAGAATTTGAAAATACTCCTTTTGGCAAAGTTGTAGTTCATAAAAAATCAGTGGGGGTTTGTTTTTGGAATTTTTGGTGATTCCATTTAATTCTTGGAGAAAATCAAGATCTTTTCTCGCTGAGTTAAAGTTGGCCCTGTAGCGCTGACGTCATCATCTCCATCTTCCCTCCCTGTTCCTCCCGTCGCCGTGGCCGCCGGCGCCCATCCCGCCATGTCGCCGCCGTCCGCCAGCGCGCTCGAGCCAGAAGCGTCGTCGCCCGCGTGTCGCCCTCTCTTCCCTCGCCCCCTGCTTTAAAAGGAGCCGGACACCGCCGTTTTCCCCCCCTTCTTCTTCCTCGGTCCGCCATTGCCATCGCCGTCGACCTTGCTGTCGCCGTCGAATTCGCCGTCATCACTTCGCCACTGTCCAATTGCGTTAACCAGCAGCTCCGCCTCACTATTGCGCATCGATCAAGCCTGTTCGCGCCAGCTCTAGCCGCCGGAGTCGCCCGCGGGTCATCATCTTCCTCGCGTGTGTCAATCGCGCCGCCGCGAGCCATTTTGTTGACAAGCACCGCCTCCGCTGGTTAACTTCTTTCATCTTCTACACAGTCGTGTTCGTCTTGATGCGCTGCAGCTCATGCGCTTCTTGGTTCCTCGTTTGGCGCACAGATTTGGCCGTGACACCGACCTTGCCAGCCGGAGCACGCCCTGCCGCCATCCCCGCCGTCCCCGCGTTCGGTGAGCTCCTAGCTCCGGTGTCCCCCTGTCTTTCTTAGCATGCGCATCTGAGTCGCGGTGACCTCCTGTGTGTATCGGTGTTGTCAATTAGACCGAAGTCGCCTTGTCATGGCCGGAACGTGATCGTCGTCGTCGAAGCTCCGAGTGCATCCGCCGGCACGAGAGTAGTGTCCACGTCGGTCGTTGCTAGGAGTAAATTGGTAGTCTAGGCGCGTTCGCGCTGTCGTGCTGTGGTTGTTGCTCGCGCCAACGTCGCCGGGGGAAACTCCGGTGAGCTTCCAGCCGAGCCGCCGTCGCGTAGTTCCGCCGCCGCCGCTGTGGTGCTTGCTCCGCTGCGTCCGCCGTTCCATTAGCCACCCCAGCGGGTGCGCCGTGTCATCCTGAGGCCGTAGAGCCCCTTAGCGCAGTCGGAGACCCCGCCACCGGCGAGGCCGAGCCGGCCAAGCCGTCGAGTTCCTGTTGAACCGCGAGAGGACCATCGTCTTTAAATTTGAAAAACTCTAGGGTGTTTAGTGCAGTTTTGTGTGACTCAGAGAACAGTCTCATGTGTCGGTTGGTAATTTAGTTAAACTCCGAGGAGTTTTCTGCAAAACCGCCAGCGCCAGCTCGGGTAGGCCGGATCGGGCCGACCTACCAACAGTGCTGGGCCGGTGCTGGGCTGAGCCAGTAGGCCGGCCTGCTTGCGCAGCCAGGCCAGGCCTGTTCCCACCCGCACGAAGCCGAGCCAGGCCGGCTGGGCCAGTTGGACCGGATTCGGCCCAGCGGCTGTTTTCCTTTTTCTTTTAGTTTTATTCTTTTCTTTTCAAATGATTAGTAAAGCCATTTGTTATTTTTGTATAAAATTATCCTTAGCTCCAAAAATTCTGAAAAATTTTGTGAAAGCTCTTTGGAGTATCCTCTGCATAGGAAAAATTTTAAATATTTATTTTGAGTACTTTTGCTATGTTTAAAAAATTAGTCTCTTTAATTGAAAAATGCTCCTTCCTTTATTTTTAGTTATTTATTTATTACTCCAAAAATCTTGAAAATTATTTTGTAGCCTTCTCAGGTCATGAGGAGCTTAAGTTTAATTTTTGAGATTTATTTGTCAACCTTTTATTTTGTCTTTATTTTATGCTTAGTTATTTAATAGGTCTTAATTATTTGTTAGGCCTTAAGGACTTAGGGTTTGAGTGTTTTGAGAGTGATTGAAGACCTTAGGTCATTGATCTTAATGGTCTTTGGCACTTTAATTAGTTGTTTGTGCTCTCTTGATCAAGTCATTAGGGTTTAGTCGATGTATTCTTGTATGAATTATCTTGATCTGCTGGTTATCGTAACTAGAGTGGCTTCACCTGTGTAACCCTAGGTTTGGGTTAATTAATGTTGTTAGAGTACAACTTTATCGCGAAGGAAAGTTGTACTCAAGTCTATGATCTTGTTAAGTCATCCTTAATGCATCATGCCATGAGCTCAATATTCTAAGACCTGCATCATTACCTACGTGTAGTTATTTCGAGAGTGAGGTGGATCGTGTTGATCGAAGTTCGGGAGGTATCATCCGACAACGGTGTTCGAGGAGATTATCCACCAATAATAACAAGTCATTTCTCTTGATGTTGGTGCTATACATCCACGGTGTTGATGACAAGTCTCACATTCGGAATCTAACTTCACTGCAACGCAGGCAAGCCCCGGATGCATTAAACCTTTACCTTGATTTTATAAAGTTTTTATCTCTCAGCTTTGAGTTGTTGCATTAAAGGCTAGGAGTTGAGTGAAACCCACCAATTGCATTACCTGTCTTATTTCCGTATTCCTTATTACCTGTTTATGAAAATGCGTATAATTGCTTAGTCCTGCTTATTTAGTTAAGTTTTCAAAATGTCAAGAATGAAAAAGATGAGAATGGCTTTTATTGTTGGAATCACTTTATTAGCAAGTAATTTGAGTCCGGACGGCTAACTTGCATTGGGAAAGGAGTCCCTCTGTAGTGTTTCCGTCTGTTGATGCCCTAAGGACCGTCCGATGGTGAATCGGTGATATCGAGAAATTAGAAAATCCACATGCATGAAGTGATATGCCAAGGGTATGTCATCGAGTGAGATTTTGTGGGTCAGAGTAACCCACATATGTCATAGTGTGGTATACTGTGGGTTTAAGTTCCCATGTATATCGGTACACTGGGTCGATGTGCTCATGTGTATCATGTGGTGATATATGGCTGCGGTTGTTATCCCGGTATATCATGTGATCTGATATTCTCAGGAGTTAAAGTCTCCGTGTCTATCAGTGATCTAGGTCCCAGCTGGGTAAAAATGGATTCGAATCGCCGTGCTTCTCGGAGAAGGAGACTCGATCGGTGTTCATCATCGTAGTAATAACTTAACTATTGACAAGGTTTCAATTGTTGTGGTTTGATCGGCTTGAGCTAAGGCAAGAGAGCTGTTAAGTTACAACTTGGTTTTCAAAAGCTTTTCTGCAAAAAAAAAATCTTGAATTCTTGCAAGCCTTACCTTGTCCCTTTATCCTGCATTCCTGAGTCTTCACCCCTCTTTTTCGTCGGGTTAGTCTTGTTGAGTACTCCCGTACTCAGGGTTTGTTGAACCCCTGTTGCGGGTTATAACGGTGTTTGAACCATGATTATGTCACTGGGCTCGACGTGATCACGGTTGCCCTCTCCCAACTCGGGTGCTCTACCTAAGTTGTCTTCGTAGTTCTACTCTACTTCCGCAATATAAAGTTAAGTTTGTAAAATATTATTTATTCATTATTTGAAACTTTTAATGTTAACATTTTCCGCACTCGATGTATATATTTTTGAAACAAATGTTGTAATGTTGTGGTTACTCCATTGTTGATCCCGGTATGAGTTTAATTGTGGTTCAATCGGGGTTCGCTAAGGACACCCGACGAGCTTCATAAGTCGTGTGGAACACATGCATAGTAATCCGAGGTCGTTAAGACGAAGATTAGTGCATGTGGGCCACATTACTTAGGAGGTTCTGCCACATGCACTAATCCTTGTCTTAACAGACCTCAGATTACTATGCATGTGTTCCACACGACTTATGAAGCTCTGTCGGGTGTCCTTAACGAACCCCGATTGAACCACAATTAAACTCATACCCGGGATCAACAATGGAGTAACCACAACATTACAACATTTGTTTCAAAAATAAAAACATCAGAGTGCGGAAGAATGATAACATTAAAAGTTTACAAAATATGAATAAATTAACTTTTTACAACTTACTTAAATACGGAAGCAGAGTAGAACTACAGAAGACAACTTAGGTAGAGCACCTGAGTTGGGAGAGGGCAACCAGATCACGTCGAGCCCAGTGACATAATCATGGTTCAAACACCAGTTATAACCTGCAACAGGGGTTCAACAAACCCTGAGTACGGGAGTACTCAACAAGACTAACCCGACGAAAAAGAGGGGTGAAGACTCAGGAATGCAGGATAAAGGGACAAGGTAAGGCTTGCAAGAATTCAAGATTTTTTTTTGCAGAAAAGCTTTTGAAAACCAAGTTGTAACTTAACAGCTCTCTTGCCTTAGCTCAAGCCGATCAAACCACAACAATTGAAACCTTGTCAATAGTTAAGTTATTACTACGATGATGAACACCGATCGAGTCTCCTTCTCCGAGAAGCACGGCGATTCGAATCCATTTTTACCTGAAACTGGGACCTAGATCACCGATAGACACGGAGACTTTAACTCCCGAGAATATCGATCACATGATATACGGGATAACAACCGCAGCCATATATCACCACATGATACACATGAGCACATCGACCCAGTGTACCGATATACATGGGAACTTAAACCCACAGTATACCACACTATGACATATGTGGGTTACTCTGACCCACAAAATCTCACTCGATGACATACCCTTGGCATATCACTTCATGCATGTGGATTTTCTAATTTCTCGATATCACCGATTCACCATCGGACGGTCCTTAGGGCATCAACAGACGGAAACACTACAGAGGGACTCCTTTCCCAATGCAAGTTAGCCGTCCGGACTCAAATTACTTGCTAATAAAGTGATTCCAACAATAAAAGCCATTCTCATCTTTTTCATTCTTGACATTTTGAAAACTTAACTAAATAAGCAGGACTAAGCAATTATACGCATTTTCATAAACAGGTAATAAGGAATACGGAAATAAGACAGGTAATGCAATTGGTGGGTTTCACTCAACTCCTAGCCTTTAATGCAACAACTCAAAGCTGAGAGATAAAAACTTTATAAAATTAATGTAAAGGTTTAATGCATCCGGGGCTTGCTCACGTTGCGAGTTGAAGTTAGATTCCGAATGTGAGACTTGTCATCAACACCATGGCTAGATGACACCAACTCCAAATAGAGATGATTTGACATCATTGGTGGATGCCCTAACAACTAAAATTATTGCGGTTTAATAAGAACTGTTAAATAATTATTCAACATTATTATTATCATCTCTATTAAATAACAAATGGAGATATTTTATTGCGAGCCTAACAAAAGCACATCAATTATGAACCATAATGATTCAGAGACACCGAATACGATACCAGTACACGACACTTGGTGAGAACTCATGTGATCGTGAAGCACAGGAGATTCCAGGTTGGCACGACACCATAGTCACGGGTCGAGACACCACTACAGAACACACTCAAAATGACTTTGGACCAACAAAGTCGGATATCAAGGTCAAGAAATTAGAATGTGCAAACAAGGACTGCACCCAAGAGGAGCATGATCATTGACCCGGATAACGACGAACACTCGGGTTCGGCGATGTTTCCAAGTCATAAGTCATGATATCCTAGAAGACATATCCATAGCGATATACAAGTGAGATATATGTCGTTAAACGACATCAAGGAGATAGCACAGGTCAGAGTTGAAAGGAATCAAAGTATGACACATACTCAGCAAAAGAATTAAGGATTCACACTAGTTTCAGTTTTCAAGGTAATAGTGTACTTCAGAGCATATTCCACAGATTCCCAAGGATCAGGAACTTATGGAGTACAGGATTATTAACAGGTGATAAAAACCTGGTATAAGACGAGATTCAGCAATGGAACAATTATAAAGGATATAACTGTCCTTCAAACATAAGGAGGGAATTGTAAGCACCACCATAGATCACATCATAATGACTTTCGACAAACATTTGTCGGCTATGAAGGTCAAGAGATTAGCATGTTCAAAGAATGTGAACACACTAATTGTGAACTATAAGGTTTCATGATCATAGACCCCGACATTAGCGAACGCCGCAAGTAATTCCTTATGGTCATAAGCCACAGGAGACCCCAGGTTTCATCGCTATTTCCCGGTCATAGATCATGGTACCTTAGAGAACATAATCAAGTTATGAACAAATGAGATATATGTCATCAAATGATACCAAGGAGATAGTATGTGT
Organism: Themeda triandra; assembly: GCA_018135685.1. Classification (NCBI taxonomy): domain Eukaryota; kingdom Viridiplantae; phylum Streptophyta; class Magnoliopsida; order Poales; family Poaceae; genus Themeda; species Themeda triandra. The sequence continues at coordinate 27,798 of JAENPR010002982.1, forward strand.
CAGAGTTGAAAAGAATCAAGGCATGGCACATACTCAACAAAAGAATCAAGAATTTGTACCAGGTTTCATCTTTAAGATAATGATGTATATCAAGGTATATTCCACAAATTCCCAAAGATCAAAAGCTTATGGATTAA
>JAENPR010003014.1:0-17939 GCA_018135685.1 Themeda triandra
GTTAAAGGGCCATTCGGGTTCTTAGGCGGCAACAAATCGTAATTCGAGAGGCCGACGGTGTCAAATGCCTTAACCATAGTGCATGGGCGTGCTTGACTTGGTGCGAGGAGCCGTAGAGATGCGCGCCGAGAACGCGGTGCGGCGTAGAAATTAAGTGTGTGCAAATATGGCGGGATTCTCGGAGCCGTGGAGCCGAGGTTAGCGCCGTTCGGGCTCGGTGATGGCAGAAGCACTATGGTAGAGAAGGCCGAGAGTGTCAAATGCCTTAACCATGGGCGTACGGGCATGCTTGACTCGGAGGCCGGGAGCCATAAAATGCGTTGGAACCGGCCGTGCGGCGGCATGGTCGGGTGTGCAAATATGGCGGTTTTGGAGCCGTGGAGGCATGGTTAAGGGCCTTCGGGCTCTCGGGTGATGGAAAACTCTATGGTGGAGAGGTGAGAGGCATCAAAATGGCTTAACCATGGTACTGGCGTCTGACCCGGTGCCGAGAGCCATAGGATGCACGGGATCCGGCCGGGTGCGGCGGCACGGTCGTGTGTGCAATTATGGATGTTACGGGTCGTGGGGCTGTAGTTAAGGGCCGTTCGGGCTCTCGGGTGATGACAAACATTGTGGTGGTGAGGCCGGAGGCATCAAAACGCCTTAACCATGGCATACGGTCATGCTTGACCCTAGTGTAAGAGGCTGTAGGACATGCACGACGGCTGTGCGGTAGCATATTCGTGTGTGCAAATATGGCGGTTCTAGAGTTTGTGGAGCCATGGTTAAGGGCCATTCGGGTTCTCGGCGGCAACAAACGCTGTGGTGGAGAGGCTAGAGGTGTCAAAATGCCTTAACCATGGCGTACGGGCATGCTTGACTCGGTGCCAGGAGCCATAGGATGTGTTTAGGCCGGCCGTGCGGCGGCATGGTCGTGTGTGCAAATATGGCGGTTCGGAGCCGTGGAGCCAAGGTTAAGGGCCGTTCGGGCTCTCGGCGATGTTAAATGCTATGGTAGAGAGGCCGAGGTGTCAAAATGCCTTAACCATGGTGTACGGGCATGCTTGACTCAGTCCAGAGAGCCATAGGATGCGTTGGAACCGGCCAGGTGCGGCGGCATGGTCGTGTGTGCAAATATGGCGGTTTTGTAGCCGTGGAGCTGTGGTTAAGGGCCCTTTAGGCTCTCGGGTGATGAAAAACTCTATGGTGGAGAGGTGAGAGGCATCAAAATGAAAGCCTTAACCATGGTGTACGGGCTGGCTTGACCGATTGCCGAGAGCCGTGGATGCACGGGATCCGGGCTGTGCGCGGCTGCAGTCATCTTGATGGATGTCTGGAGTCGTGGAGCTATAGTTAAAGAGGCCATTGGTCTCTCGGGTGATGACAAATATGGTGGTGGTGAGGCCCAGGCGTCCGCGCCTTAACCATGGCATGCGGTCGTGCTTGACCCTAGTGTCCTGAAGAGCTGGACATGCAAGGAGCCGGCCGTGCGCGTAACATAGTCGTGTGTGCAAATATGGCAGTTCTGGAGCTGTGGAGCCATGGTTAAGGGCCATTCGGAGTTCTCGTGGCGGTAATAAACAATGTGGTTAGAGGCCCAAAGGTGTTAAAATTCCTTAACCATGGTGTACGGGCATGCTTGACTGGTGCGGGAGCCATAAAATGCGTTGGAACCGGTTGTGTGGCGCAAAGTCGAGTGTTCAAATATGGCGGTTTTGGGCCAGGTGGAGGCATGGTGGTTAAGGGCCGCCCGGGCTCGGGTGATGGAAAACTCTATGGTGGAGAGGTGAGAGGCATCAAAATGGCTTAACCATGGCGTACGGGCTTGCTTGACCGGTCTTGGGGGAGCCATAGGACACGTTGGATCCGGCCGTGCGGCGGCACGGTCGTGTGTGCAATTATGGATGGTCGTGGAGGTGAACGTAGTGGGAGCCGTTCGGGCTCTCGGGTGATAACAAATATTGTGGTGGTGAGGCCGAGGCGTCAAAATGCCTTAACCATGGCATACGGTCGTGCTTGACCTAGTGTCGAGAGCTATAGGACATGCGGGAAGCACGTTGTGCGGTAGCATAGTCGTGTGTGCAAATATGGAAGTTCTAGAGCTGTGGAGCCATGGTTAAGGGCCATTCGGGTTCTCGGGCGGTAATAAACGCTATGGTGGAGAGGCCAAAGGTGTTAAACGCCTTAACCATGGTGCATGGGGCGTGCTTGACCGTGCGAGGAGCCGTAGGATGCATTGGAACTGGCCGTGCGGCCGGCAAAGTCGTGTGTGCAAATATGGCGGTTACGGGGCCGTGGAGCCAAGGTTAAGGCCGTTCGGGCTCTCGAGCGATGACAAACGCTATGGTAGAGAGGACGGAGGTGTCAAAATGCCTTAACCATGCGTACGGGCATGCTTGACTCGATCTTAGGGAGCCATAGGACGCGTTGGAACCGACCATGCGGCGGCATGGTCGTGTGTGCAAATGTGGCGGTTTTGCGGCCGAGTGGAGCCATGGTTAAGGGCCCTTCGGGCTCTCGGGTGATGGAAAGCTCTATGGTGGAGAGGTGAGAGGCATCAAAATGGCTTAACCATGGCGTACGGGTGTGCTTGAACCGGTGCAGGAGCGTAGGATGCACGGGGATCCGGCCGTGCGCCCGGCAGTCGTGTGTGCAATTATGGATGTTACAGGTCGTGGAGCTATAGTTAAGGGCCGTTCGGGCTCGGGTGATGACAAACATTGTGGTGGTGGGCCGGAGGTGTCAAAATGCCTTAACCATGGCATACGGTCGTGCTTGACCTAGTGTCGGAAGGCGCGTAGGACACGTAGGAACATTGTTTGTGCGGTAGCATAGTCGTGTGTGCAAATATGGCGAGTTCTAGAGCGGTGGAGCCATGGTTAAGGGCCATTCGGGTTCTTGGGCGTGATAATAAATGCTGTGGTGGAGAGGCCGGTGTTAAAATGCCTTAACCATGGTGCATGGGCGTGCTTGACTTGGTGCGAGCCGTAGGATGCATAGGAACCGGCCGTGCGCGGCAAAGTCGTGTGTGCAAATATGGCGGTTACGGGGCCGTGGGCGAGGTTAAGGGCCATTCAGGCTCTCGAGTGACGACAAATGCTATGGTAGAGAGGCCGAGGTGTCAAAATGCCTTAACCATGGCGTACGGGCATGCTTGACTCAGTCTTAGGGAGCCATAGGATGCGTTGGAACCGGCCATGCGGCGGCATGGTCGTGTGCAAATGTGGCGGTTTTGGAGCCGTGGAGGCATGGTTAAGGGCCCTTGGGCTCTCGGGTGATGGAAAACTCTATGGTGGAGAGGTGAGAGGCATCAAAATGGCTTAACCATGGCATACGGGCGTGCTTGACCCGGTGTCGAGAGCCATAGGATGCACGGGGATCCGGCCGTGCGGCCGCACGGTCGTGTGCAATTATGGATGTTTTGGAGTCGTGGGGCGTAGTTAAGGGCCGTTCGGGCTCTCGGGTGATGACAAACATTGTGGTGGTGAGGCGAGGCATCCAAAATGCCTTAACCATGGCATACGGTCATGCTTGACCCTGTCAAGGCATAAGGACACGCATGAGCCGGGCGTGCGGCAGCATATTCGTGTGTGCAAATATGGCGATTCTAGAGCTGTGGAGCCATGCTTAAGGGCCATTCGGGTTCTCGAGCGGCAACAAACGCTGTGATGGAGAGGCTAGAGGTGTCAAAATGCCTTAACCATGGGCGTACGGGCATGCTTGATTCGGTGCCGGGAGCCATAGGATGCGTTGGAAGGCCCGGCCGTGCGGCGGCATGGTCGTGTGTGCAAATATGGCGGTCACGGAGCCATGGAGCCAAGGTTAAGGGCCATTCGGGCTCTTGGCGATGGCAAACGCTATGGTAGAGAGGCCAGAGGTGTCAAATGCCTTAACCAGGCGTACGGGCGTTGACTCATTGCCGAGAGCATAGGATGCGTTGGAACCGGCCGTGCGGCATGGTCGTGTGTGCAAATATGGAGTTTACGGCCAGGTAGACTATGGTTAAGGGCCCTTCGGGCTCTCGGGTGATGAAAAACTCCTATGGTGGAGAGGTGAGAGGCATCAAAATGGCTTAACCATGGCGTACGGGTGTGCTTGACCCGGTCTTAGGGGCCGTAGGATGCACGGGATCCGAGTTTTGTGCGGCGGCACGTCGTGTGTGCAATTATGGATGTTAAGGTCGTGGAGTATAGTTGGGGCCGTTCGGGCTCTCGGGTGATGACAAAATATTGTGGTGGTGAGGCCGGGCGTCAAAACGCCTTAACCATGGCATACGGTCGTGCTTGACCTAGTGTCGAGAGCTATAGGACATGCGGGAAGCGCAGACGTGCGGTAGCATAGTCGTGTGTGCAAATATGGCGGTTCTAGGTTTGTGGAGCCATGGTTAAGGGCCATTCGGGTTCTCGAGCGTGGCCGCTATTTGTGGTGGAGAGGCCAAAGGTGTTAAAATGCCTTAACCATGGTGCATGGGCGTGCTTGACTTGGTGCGAGGCGTAGGATGCATAGGAACCGGCGGGTGCGCGGCAAAGTCGTGTGTGCAAATATGGCGGTTCTGGGAGGTGGAGCCGAGGTTAAGGGCCGTTCGGGCTCTCGACGGCGACAAACGCTATGGTAGAGAGGCCGGTGTCAAAATGCCTTAACCATGGCGTACGGGCTTGCTTGACTCGAGGCAGGGAGCCATAAAATGCGTTGGAACCGACCGTGCGGCGACAGCATGGTCGAGTGTGCAAATATGGCAGTTTTCTTGTGGAGGCATGGTTAAGGGCCCTTCGGGCTCTCAAGTGATGGAAAACTCTATGGTGGAGAGATGAGGAATCAAAATGTCTTAACCATGGCGTACGGGTGCATGCTTGACCCGGTGCAGGAAACCATAGGATACACGGGATCCGTAGGTGCGCACGGTCATGTGTGCAATTATGGATGTTGGAGTACGTGGAGCTATAGCTAAGGGCCGTTCGGGCTCTCGGGTGATGACAAACATTGTGGTGGTGGGGCCCGGAGGTGTCAAAATGCCTTAACCATGGCATACGGTCATGCTTGATCTAGTGTTCGAAATTTGTAGGACAACGCACGTAACCGGGCACGTGCGGTAACTGTAGTCGTGTGTGCAAATTTGGCGTTCTAGAGCGGTGGAGCCATGGTTAAGGGCCATTCGGGTTCTTGGGCGGCAACAAATGCTGTGGTGGAGACTGGCGGTGTCAAAATGCCTTAACCATAGTGCATGGGCATGCTTGACTTCGTGCGAGAGCCATAGGATGCGGCCCAGGTGCGGCGTCTGCATGGTCGTGTGTGCAAATATTGCGGTTACGGAGCCGTGGAGCCAGGTTAAGGGCCATTCAAGCTCTCGGCGATGGCACGCTATGGTAGAGAGGCCGAGAGGTGTCAAAATGCCTTAACCATGGCGTACGGGCATGCTTGACTCGGTCTGCGAGAGCCATAGGATGCGTTAAGGAACCGACCGTGCGGCAGCATGGTCGTGTGCAAATATGGCGGTTTGCGGCGGAGTGGAGGCTGTGGTTAAGGGCCCCTTCGAGCTCTCGGGTGATGGAAAACTCTATGGTGGAGGTGAGAGGCATCAAAATGGCTTAACCATGGTGTACGGGCGTGCTTGACCCGGTCATAGAGCCATAGGATGCACGGGATCCGGCCGTGCGGCGGCACGAGTCGTGTGCAATTATGGATGTTACGGAGTCGTGGAGCTATAGTTAAGGCCGTTCAGCCTCTTGGGTGATGACAAACATTGTGGTGGTGAGGCCGAGCGTCAAACGCCTTAGCCATGGCATACGGTCGTGCTTGACCTAGTGTCGAGAGCTATAGGACATGCAGGAGCACGAACCGGCTGTGCGGTAGCATATTCGTGTGTGCAAATATGGCGGGTTCTAGATTTGTGGAGCCATGGTTAAGGGCCATTCGGGTTCTCGGGGCGGTAACAAACGGTTTGTGGTGGAGAGGCCAAAGGTGTTAAAATGCCTTAACCATGGGTGCATGGGCATGCTTGACTCGGTGCGAGGAGCCGTAGGATGCATAGGAACCGGCCGTGCGGCAGCAAAGTCGTGTGTGTGTTGACGCAAAATGTGACCACCCCTACGTCTCACACACGGCAAAGCGGAAAGAAACCCTAGCTTCAATCGGGTGCCGAGGCGTGCGAATCGATTAGGCGTGCGATCGATTTGACCGAAAATCGACAAGGGATAAAACAGTAAGATCATAAGCCGGAGCGTCTTTGGTGAGACAGAGACAGGTTCCATCTTTACGACCTGAAGCCCTTACGACGACACATAGCTATGGAAGCTATGCGCAACGGGATGCGGTTCATTCGGCTAAAGTAGCATAAACGTGTAAACGGGAGACAAACTGGCCGAATACGGTAAATGAAGACATGTTTGAACAAGATTAAATCATTAAAGCATATCAAACTACATCTCATGTTTAAAGCATCATCAAGCACTAAAAATTAAGAATAAGTAACTTAACAAATATAAATCTACTAAACAACATGCATAGGCTACTCCAACTAAGTACGCCGCACGTCTAGCCTTCATAAACCGTCGAGCATAAACTCAAGCAAGCTAATCCACCGCATGATACCACTCACTATGAATTTACACCACTTTCCTTGCTACTAGATCAATCCACGCATGATACAATCTAGCAATAAAGAGCTAAAAGCATATAATTATCTAAGGATCTATAGATACTTGCTACATGTATAAGCATAACCGTATCGGCAAGATTGCCTTAGAGATCGGGGTCCATGAAGAAGGAACAAACAAGTAACATATAAAGGAGCCTATCGATTAAACCGTCTCTAGTCCACTTAGGATGACTAGTTCTAGAGTAACCCAAAGACACGCATCTGCATACGGTACCGGTCTGTCAAGGCTTATCTACACATAACGTGAATGAACCCACAACACGTGACAATCTAGATCGATCTAATTCGGCTATATAAAGCTTGATCTACTCGATATTGAATAAGCATGAAAGAAAAGATCAACAAGCCGAAAGAGTATCAATCTAAATTGGGCAAAGAGTGTTGCAAATAATTAAACATTAAATAAAGCATGCAACACGTGATAACTTAATGAATCTATTAGATCTTGCCAAATCTAAAAGAGCTAGATAACTATCTTTACTCATGTCTTAATCCGCCGCACGATACAAGGCACAAGCAAAAACTTCCCATCATTAAGCAATCAGCACGCACGATACTAAGCAAAACGGATGAGACTACTTGCATCGCATCTAAATCCGCCGCACGATACTAGGCATGATAACAAGGTTAGGGACTTACGGAGGGTCGGCCAGTCGATTGGCCCTCTCGAAGAACTGCGACGAAGCCACGACTAAAGGACTCGAAGGGTGGCCCGCGTAGCGGTTGTATTGATTTGGTTGTGAACCCCTTTATTACAATAATTCGAGGGTTTATATTTATACCACTAGACAAAACATGAGTCCTAAGCATACGAACTATCTAACCAATTGGAAAGACAAAGACATGCTAACTCTATCCATAATCGGAGTCCTTGATCATCACGACTCCTTCCCTTTCCCGTCAGCTTCCTTTTTCCTTTCTCCTTCAAATAAAGCGGTTGCCGGCCAAGCAGCCATTTACTGAACCCCATGAAATTAGCCGACCCCGCATATACTGCACTTGCCGAATTCTCTCTCTGCGCTGCGGGTCCATCATATTCGACCAAATTCTGGTGTTAACACATGCCCCCTCAATTTCGAGATAAAAGGGTTTTATTTCGAAATTGACTATCAGCGCTTTTCGCCTAGGTCATCACCGCCAACGCCCGCGGCCGCCTGAGATCCGCTCGCTGCTGTCTTCAATGGCGACGGAGACTTCAACCGGCTCCATCATGGCAGAGAACTCAAGAGGAGTTTCTAGAGGTAACCCTACTTGCTTTACCCATTCGGCAATTTTCTTGAATCAATTTCGGATGCACTTTTGATCCATTCGCTTTTTCTTTCTTAAAGGAAATGAAGAATGAGATCTTGATCTCCAATCTTGCGTGTCTGGATCATTTTTCTTGGTCCGATGGGAGACCCTAATCCGAGGATTTTATTGAAAAGGAAACTTTGAGGATCCCATTCAAATCTAGGATTGCTCCCCAAAAGAGATGGCCGAACACTTTCAAAACATGGCCCCTTCCTTCAATCACGGGATGGCGTGATTGGTACCGTAGGATGCGGTCCGGACGGTGATTTTGGAATCTCAAGACATTCGGCACTTTTGGAGCTTTCTTTAGCCGAAATGCCTAGAAATGACTCCCTCGATAGGCGCTTCCCATTTTTGGTCGATGCCATCAATGCGTTCATCTTTGGTCATGGCCCAATGTCAATCACTCTATCGGACATTTTCATGATGACCGGTTTGAATATCACCAAACCAACATACCCTTCAAATACAAAAGCACCAGCTCACGGAAGGCGGTCAAATCGGGAGGAGGTTGGGCCAAGTATGTTCGAACTTATGCTTCAACCGGCACCGTGTCGATAAAGAGTATAGGGCTTTCATGAACATGTGGTTATGCGATTCATCTTACGTGGCAAGTCCAATGAGCCCACTGAATCACATAGTGATGGTGAAGAATTAGGCTTGGGCAAGCTGATTCCTTTGGGCAAATATCTCTGTAGGAGCATTCTACCACATGATGCATCAGATCACCGTTCAGATGAGGAATCAGGGTGAAATCTCCTGTGTCAATGGACCATGGTGGCTTCTTCGGATGTGGTTGCAACTATATATGCATCGATTGTCTCGTTGATCTCCACAACCTGAACTTTCCTTCAATCAACTATGAAGGTGAAGATCCCGAGATACAAGTCTTGTCGGACATATGGAGAGGCTGCATCTTCAATCATCATTGACTTGGACTGGGCCATCTTTTCAAGATCTTCTACAAGGGATTCAACCACATGATCGGTTCCCTACGGAGAGAATGAAAATTTAACCCTCCCTTGATTTAGCTATGAGTTGGGCATAGATGATGATTCCGGGGACATTTTAATTCTTTCATCAAGCCACGTGCTCTACCGCAAAATTTCACCATGGCCAGGTTGATAAGCTCAACTTATGAATTTTACAACCCAAACATGGTTGCCAGGCGGTTTGGACTTGGTCAATTGCCCCCAAGGCCATATTTTTCAAGCATCATCGGACCCGGGAGTCTTTGCTGAATATCACCGAGGCCAATAAAGTTTTCAATCTTGGATGCAAGCTTCCAATATATGAACCCAATCCTCGGTGATAATTGAAGTGCTCATCCTTCATTCAACCTCGGTGGCAAGAATGGCATTCTCACATCTTGAGCACAAGTCCATCCTTTATGCCAAGTTTTAATGCCCTCATTCTCTTCGATGATGAGGTACATGCTTATAGCTACCTTTTACTTTATGTCTCTCAAGTTTTCTAAACATCTCTTTGAACGGACAATGCTCCTCCAAGTCCTCCAGAGGTTCAATACGCGGCAAGCCCGGTATTGCTGTCTTGGGGCATGATGCTCCAAGTTTAACGGTGTTCAACAAAATACCTGCGTGACTGTGCTCTGAAGGACCTTAAAAGAAAAACTCCTTCTTCCCCTATCAAGGACACCGCAATTCCCAAGAAAACAAGATCAAAGAAAGCTAAGCCACTCCCTCGGGTATGAATGCTTTTGACCTCTTTATTTCCCATCTGCAAATGTGTTTGCACTTATCACTTTCTTTCAACAGTACGAGGCCAACCCTCAAAGTCGACGGGGTAGTGATCTTGGACAACTCTCCCGGAGCCTCCAACGGCCAAGCAAACAGAATGTCAATGAGTACATCGGTCATCACAGTGGTAATGTCAACTAGAGCTTTCTTGTTCTCCGTTTGCATACCGGTCTCATTTTATCCTCGGGTTCGATGAACGGAAAACGGAAAATTCCTCTTCATCGGACAAATGAACAAGGAGAACCCTCTTCCCAAGACTTCAAGTTTCAACAACCACACGAAGATCAAGATGCATCAAGCCATGACATTGCCATCTGAGTATGGCATCAACCACCCGACAAATTGATGCTACTCGGAGGCCATTGATCAAATGGCTTTTGCCGAAGAGGTATTATTCTTACTCTACTTGATATTTTCTATGAGTCAAGTCATTCGGCTAAAATACCTTCCTTGTTCATCAACGGAATCTTCGCTCAAGCCGGCTTTTTCCTTATTTGAAGAGTATCTTGGGGATGATGATGAAGTTTCTTCCAACCGGCAATTATCATCGGAGAGTCAAGCCAAGCTAAAGGCCATAATCTCATTTTGAAAAAGGATATTGTTGCTTTGACCCAAGACTCGACAAAATAAGGGAAATAGCGAGCTTATTGATCAAGAGCTTCCTTCGATCTCAAGGATGCCATAGACGCCTTATCACACCTTGATGATCACTTTGCTATTAAGAGAGCACACAAGAATATGTCCACCAAAGGTGATCGGAAAAGAAAGGTGGCCAAAGGCAAGAGGTCAAGGAACTCTACTACGCATCAAAGTCTTGAGCACCTCTTGAGACACCTTAGAACCGAGAGCTGCGAGTCATGAGAGAAGAAAAAGCCAAACTTGAAGCTCAATTGGCTCAATTGAATGCCAACATTCAATCCATGAAACCAAGCTCGCAAATCTGCCATCTCTTGATTCGGCTAAATCCAAAATACAATCCACATCAAGGAGACGCGGCAAATCAAAAGCAAGCTTGTCCAACATCCAAGATTAGAAGAGGACCAAAAAGCTCTTGATGAAGTTAATAGAATCAAGATTGATGCTCTTCTTGTTATCAATTCTTTCTAAATGTATAGATGCTTGGCTTGTACTTGAAGATGTAAACACTTAGGCTTGACCACATCATACTCAAAAAAAAACAATTTCTCTTCTCTTGAAAAGTAATAATCTTCATTTTTCTCTTTCTTCTATCATACATTACTATTCGGCTCTTCCAATCTGGCCACTCATAGATGCGTATATCGGTAGAACGTAGCGCTTCTTTGCCTCAAGTGCTCATTTAGCAAGATCGGCTATTTAGCGGACCGAGCGTATGGTAGCCCGAATCGCCGGTGGTAATGGGCTCGGCCCAACTCAACATCGGCCCATAAGTGTGGAAACCCTATCGTCGCTTGGCTTTCCCTGATCTCGCCCACGGCTCCCACGTTCATAAATAGGACCGATCGGCTCCCACCATCATCACATCAAGCACAAGCGATTGCTATCATCTCCAATCTCTTCCACTTCCTCCTTCCTTCAAGCCCCCACCACACCAATGGCGACGCGGCGATCGCAACAAGCGTCTGCCCGGACGAGGCGGAGGCTAGCAAAGCCGCGCCGGCGGTGAGATCTCAACCCCTTGAGTTGTGCTTGTTCGATAGTTTTACCCGATCTGAATCTTTGCCCCCTTGCGGTTGTTCATCTTCTCGATACGTTTCGGGGCGTCGGGAACACCGCGACTACATCGCCAACGTCCGGAGCGGGTCGCCGGGCCGGCACTCACACTCCTTCTTCCGCTTCCGCTCCTGCTCTATGAGCGGACGCGGCGGAGAAAGCGGCGTGGTGGTCGCCGTCTGCGATGAAGATAACCCCATCTTGTTTGCGTTTCTTCTTGTTTAGCCGATCTTGATTGCACTCGTTTGTAGGACGGCGAGGATCAGCCCGGCCAATGGCGCTTCAGCGCCGGCTGCGGCGTTCAGCTTTGCCCCCTTGCCGGCTCCGGCTCCGGCCTGCTCCTGCTCCTGCTCGGCCTCCGCCCGCCTCGGCCTCGTCGGGGTCCGCCGTCTTCCTATCCCATATGGGACGGAGCGACGAGGAGATCCGCCGTACGGCCGTTATAACGCCGCCGCGTACGCCGCGAGCGGACGAGGCGATGGGCTTCTTGGTGAAGAAACCAAGAAGTTCGGGATCGCTGTTGGAGTTGGAGGACAAGCTAGCGGCGAGCGGGCCGTCACCGGATTGCTCTTCAACAATTGCTTTGACTCCCGTTCTTCCGATTCATGCCTCCATTGCTAATCTGTCGATGTTTCTTTGCGGACCTTCCGCGGTGGAGCACTTGAAGGTGGCGGCGGCGGCGCGGCCAACCACGTGAACGCCCGGGGCGACCACGTGAGATCGCCGAGAGGCGTTCGGTCAAGTCGACCGAGGTTGCCCTTCATGGCGTGCGCCTCGGCACCCTCGGCTTAGCGGGGATGTCGTCTGGGCCGGGGACGACTATGCTCCGATGCCGACCGGCTTCGGGCGGGCTTCCCCACGGTCGGCGGCATCGAGGTCTTCGGTGTCGTACGACGCCGAAACGCCATGGCCAACGCCACCAACCGAGTCCGTCCTCGACAAGCTCTTCACCGAAGGAGGAGTAGCTTGTATTAGGATTGGCGCGGGTTGTAAATAAAATTTTAATGAAGAATGTTGGTCCTCTTCTTGTTCTTGCTTGTCGTGATGACATTCGTCTGTTGCATTTGCCTTTTGCAAATTTTCCTTAGCTAGAATTATTTGCAACATTCTTTCCAAACGAAATCTCGAATGCATGACATCACTTTAGCCGATTAGATCTCGGTCTGTTCCACGACTTGACGGTTTGTAGCGTAGTACTTCAATTCTCTTTATCTTCTCCCATAAACCTATCGGTGAGAGATAAGATCAAGCTGTTCACTTATACTTTAAAAATTGGCTAAAGCGATACAAGCTGTATCGGCTATTTTTGTTACTAAAGACGATACACACGATATCGGCTATTTTTCCACTAGAGGCGATACAATAATATCGGCTATTTTCTCCAACTTCTTTCCTTTGCTCGAAGCGATTTTATTCAATCGGCTATACCACGCTTACGTCATAATCACAAGTTAAGATCCAACTTCGATACTTGGATAAAACTTCTTAAGGTATACGCCATTGATGGCTCTAGTAAGTTCTTCTCAAATAACGTTTTCAATATATACGCATTCCGGTGCTGGCCCGACAACCGAAAAGGTCCTTCCCAATTCGGAGACCACTTGCGAATGTTGTACGTCTTTGGTACCAATCAATATATCGTCTTCCAAACCAATTCTCCTTCTACAAATTGCTTAATTTTAACTCTCTTGTTGTAGTACTTGGCAACACGTATTTTATTTTTCTCAATGTTCTCCAAAGCTTTAAGACGAATCAAATGCAAATCTTCTAATTCATCCATCATTAGATCCTTATAATCTTTTACGTCGGTCCTTTTGTAATTCAACTCTCCTTGATCTGATTGCAACTCCCAAGGCATCACGACATTATGTCCATAAACCAACTCATATGGAGATGCTTGTGTGGACCCATGGCAAGCCATTCGGTAAGCCCACAATGCTTCATTAAGGACCAAGTGCCATCTCCTTGGTTTCTCATCGATCTTCTTCGGATAATCTTGATCATGATCTTATTTGATGCCTCTGCTTGGCCATTGGCTTGTGCATAATAAGGAGAAGAATTATATAACCTTATCCCCATGTCTTTCGGCAAAATCACAAAACTACGAAGAAGTGAAGGGGTCACGATCGGTTGTAATGGTACGTGGAATCCCAAACCTATGAATTATATGCTCTTTGACAAAACTGATCATATTTTCGATGTGACCTTCTTCAAAGGGATAGCTTCAACCCACTTGGTGAAATAATGTGTTGCCGGCAACACAAACTTGTGTCCTTTGCTAGATGGAGGATTGATCTTTGTCCAATTAAATCTATACCAATATACGAACGGCCAAGGTTTAATTGGATTCGGAACGAGATGCGGAGTGCTCTACGAACATTACCAAATATCGACTTAATCCAGCTGCCCTTTGTAATATTCAAAGCAATCCTCCAACATAGTCGGCCAAAAGTACCACTGTCCTCCTTATTATCCATTTCATTCGGTAAGCGAGTGATGTGTACTCAAGTTTTCCTTCATGGACTTCAAACATAATCTTCTTAGCTTCTTCTTGGCTCAAGCATTTGAGCAATCCATAGACTTGTGGTACACAGTCATCCAAGAAGCACAAATTTAAATGCCTTATACACAGGCCTAAGGAAACTCTTTGAGATGGATCTTTCGAGATAATTGATAATGTCACTTCTCCGATCATTTATCGATCAACAAAGCATCTTCTTCTGCCACATAGACTTCATGATTTTCCCGATATCCGAGCGGCTTGAGCTAATTTATTTGCTTCTCCATTGTGCTCTCTGGGTATATGATGCAAAGTAACTGCGAAAAACTTTTCGAGGAAGTTCCCTACATTGTTCATGGTACCCATAGGTACATCATTTTTGCATTCATATTGTCTTGTCAACTGATTGATTACCAATTCGAGTCACCAAATACCTCAACGGCAACGGCTTACTTCTTCTGACCCCGAAAGCCCTCTAGCAAAGCCTCATACTCGCTTGGTTGTTAGTGACAGGATATTCAATTGAAAAAGCAAACTCAAATATCTTTCACGTGGGATATCAAAGAATACCAGCACCACCACCTTTGTCACATGATGATCCATCAAAAAATAATGCCCATGGGGCAATGTTAATCATATCATGCAGAGATAAATCACGATGTTGAGTAATAAAATCGGCAATTGCCTATCCTTTCCTTGCTTTTGCCGCTCATACTTTAAATTAAACGCGATTTGCTAATACCCATTTGCCGATTCTCAGCTCAAAATCGGCATTGACAACGTGTTTAATTACATCAAAACTAGATATAACCACACATTCGGCATTTAACAAATAGTGCAGAAATTTGGTACATGAGTAATAAACACACAAACGGAAGCTTTTCTATAGCCGAATACCTTGTTTCGAGGATCTAGCAATTTTCAGCTGGTAAAGTATTACTCTCTCTTTTCCATCAAACTCTTGCATAAGGGCCGATCCTATTGTTAGGCTGGCCGCCACCTTATCTGACTTGAAAGGCTTCTCAAGTTGTGGAGGTACCAACTGCAGCGGTGCCTTCGTATATTGCTTGATTTCATCAAAAAGCCTTTTGCTGTATGTCACCCCATTCCCGATCTTTCTTGAGCTTCAACAATGGAGAGAAAGGCAATACTCTCCGATAAATTGGATGAATCTCTCTAAAATTAGATCTTGCAATAATGCACTCTGTAAGGTTAGTTGGGAGCTGCTTAACTGTCCTGTGTGCTTCCATGCTCTTTTCCCCAGCTTCTATCCCTCTATTTGTGGATCAAGAGGCACCTTTAAAATTCACACCAGTAAGAACAAAAGCACTTGTTGGATTCATCAAAGCCATGTTTCCTTGTGCACTCCAAAGTCTTTCTCAAATCAGCTAAATGTCCTTCATGGTCTACGGATTTGACTACCACATCGTAATATAGATTTTCTACAATCTTCGCGATCAACTCGTGAAAGATATAGTTCATGGCTCTACGATAAGTTGCACCAGCATTCTTTAATCCAAATGTCATCACTATCCACTCAAATAACCCAATGTGGACGAGGACATACGAGATGCGGTCTTTGCAATATCTTGCCATAAAAATCTGATTATCCAGCATTGCCATCCATAAAGCTGATGACTTCATATCCTATTGCACATCCACTAATAAATCGGCAATGGCATTGGGTATCCATCCATGGGAGTAGCCTTGTTGAGATCTACGAAATCATGCATACTCATCTTCCATTCTTTTTGTAGGCAGGTACTATGTTTGAAATCCGCTCTGCATACTGCATGCGAATAAAGTTTGCTTCAATTAATCTCTCAACCTCTTTCTTTATCGGCCAATACCTCTTCCTTATAAATCTTACGTGAAGGTTGTTTTGAAGAGCGAAACCCGAGGTTTTATGGCTGACTTATGCTCAACAATTGTCGATCCAATCCACATCTCTGTGTAATCCCAAGCAAAACAATCTTTGAACTCATAACTCTATTAATTTCAATTTATATCTGGGTCTAAATCTGCGATATACATCGGCCTTGACTTTGTGCTATCACCAACATTGATTTCTTCTAACTTGTCGTGACATGAAACATGGGTTGCCTTTGTTGCCATCGATTGGATTGCCCATTAAAAATTACTATCAGAGCCGACTGAATCGGCTATTGATCTGTCGAACACATTATGCGGGACCTTCTTTCCATACACCCGAAAGGCAATCTAGTCCATCATACTCCCAATAAGCGGAGCTGGAGAGTGGCAACACTCTTGAATCATCGGCTTGAACAATTTCTACATCTCCTATCCTTGAATAAGGATTTGATGCATAGTTGAGGGTACACAACAATTAGCATGGATCAATCCTTCCAAGAAGCATGCTATATGCCCCCTTGCCATCAATGACAAAGAAAGTAGTGATCAAAGTCTTGGATCCAATCATCGAGTTCATATCTTGCTCCACAGTATAAGAAGCATTCTTGACAAAATCTCTAAGGATCATGTCGATGCGGCAAATCTTCGCTTGTCATACCAAGCTTTAGAAAGCATAGGGCATAACCATTGATGCTGACCCCTCCATCAACAAGCATCTTGGTTAAAGGCTTGCCATTGACACTCCCTTGGGGGTATAATAGTTTGGATGACGATTTTCTTCAGCTTATCCATTGCTTCTTAGGAGTCAACACAAGTTGAGCCATCAGATCTCGGCATTCAGTGATCTATCAATCGAATATACCTCGTCTTGCACTTCTTGGTCTTCGGGAAGGCTCTAAACTCCAATGGGATAAAGAACACCATGTTAGTATTAGTAGATGGGCCATCATCTTTTTCTTAGGACGCCACAACGCTTCTTTTGGCTAATTCCTGCTTCATCTCTTGATTCCCTCCAGCTGAACTCTTCTCTTGGCTTTTCCGCGGACGGAGGGCACCACTTTGTAGGAGCTCTCTTCCTTGAGTATGAACACCGCTGTGAGTCAAGCGAGTAGAATCTTTTTCTCGATATCCATCAAAAGCTGTTTTATTTTTAAGCCTTGATCCTTCTACGGAACTTTCATCCCAAGTCTATCATGAACCGGGGCGGTTGACTCGAGATTGCTGTACTCGACGTGATCTAACTGCGTCGGGGCAATTGTTTACGCGGGCAACTTCAAGCCTTCATTCAACGGTGTCACGAAGAAGAACCGGTTCAATGAGATGGCTCTTGTTCTCTCTTGTACTCTTCTTGTTCTCTTTGACAACATCACTTCTATCTCGACGTTACGCTCGCGAGACTGTCTTCCTCCTCGATATCTTGCTGTTCCTCATGTACTCCATCTTCTTTTTCCATTGCCACTTGTTCAACAAGTGTTGTCTTGTAACTGCGCATTCGGATCAGCATGTATTCGGCAATTTCCCTTAAATGCATCGAAGTTTGACTCTTCTCATTCGGCTATTCTTGAGCTTGCGCTTGTTAAGCCTTCTTCAGTAGCTTGCCGATTAGGGTCAACGGCATACCACTCTCTTTGGCTCTTTAGGAGGTTAGAACCTTCATTTTCCTTTCCGTGAGGATTCTTTGGCATCAGCTTTGGCACTGCTGGAGAAAGAGACCATGTTAGAACGGGTTTTGTCTACTTTCATCTTGCCATCAAATCTTAAGTGTCCATCTTGAATAGCTTTCGAATCTTTACTACGAACACTCGGCAATCATTGATATGATGAGAGTTTGTATCATGAAATCCACAATACTTCTTATCCTTTACTCCTTCGGGTGACATAGGATGTCCTTGTTTTGGCGAAGCCCAGCGTCCTCTTGGATCGGATACAAAAAGAGCTTATCTGCTTTACGACATCAAAATCATAAGATCCCTTTCTTCTTCACCCATCGATTTGACCAAAGTAGGCTCTTTTGTCCGAAGTTCAACTCTGCCGGCTACTTCATCTTCATCTTCATATTCGAGATGCTTCTTCTAGAAATCTGATACATGTCATGGTTACCTTGTTCTTCGAAAAGCAGGCATCTCTTGAACACCTTGGGCTTGATTGCTCATTCATGGTACGGCACACAGCTGTCCAAGGTCTTCAAACT
>JAENPR010002492.1:0-54075 GCA_018135685.1 Themeda triandra
ATTGCCCCAAAGGCCATATTTTTCAAGCATCATCGGACCCGAGTCTTTCTTTGAATATCACCGAGGCCGATAAAGTTTTCAATCTTGGATGCAAGCTTCCAATATATGAACCCAACCCTACGTGATAGTGAAGCCTCTTCCCTTCATTTCAACCTGCGAGTGGCGGAATGGCATTCTCACATATTCGAGCACAAGTCCACCTTTATGTCAAGTTTTAATGCCCTCATTCTCTTCGATGATGAGGTACATGCTTATGGCTACCTTTTACTTTATGCCTCTGCTTTGTTTCCTAAACATCTCTTTTGAACGGGACATTGCTCCTCCAAGTCCTCCGAGAGGTTCAATGCGCAGCCGGCCTATTCTTTGCTACGGGCATGACGCTCAAGTGCGGGGCGTTTAACAAAACACATGCGATGATACGGTGCTCACGAAGGACCTTAAAGAAAAACTCCTTCTTCTCCTATCAAGGACAACTTTGCAATCCCTAAATCAAGATCAAAGAAAGCTAAACCACTTCCTCGGGTATGAATGTTTTGACCCTTTATTTTCCATACGCAAATGTGTTTGCACTTATCACTTTCTTTCAACAGTGCGGCCAATCTTCAAAGATCTTTGACGGGGTGGTAAATTTGGAAGATTCTCCGAACATTACGCTAACCAAACGGATGTCAATGAGTGCCATCGGTCATCCTGGTGCGTATACGTACTAGAGCTTTTCTTGTTCTCCCATTTGCATACCGAGTCTCATTTTATGCCTCGACTCGAGATGAACAAGGAGAAACGGAGAAATTCCTCTTCATCGGAACAAATGAACAAGGAGAACCCCTTCCCCAAGAGCTTCAAGTTTCAACAACACTGATAACTCGGGATGCATCAAGCCATGATATTGTCAATCTGAAGTATTTGTGGCATCAACCACCCGACACATTGATGTTACTCGAGGAGGCAATCGATCAAGTAATTTGCTTAGAAGAGGTATTATTCTTAGCCTCCACTCGGCTATTTTCACTTCGGCCAGAGTCATTCGGCTAAAGTGCCTTCTTGTTCATCAACGGGATCACTCACCCTCAAGCGAGTTTTTCACTTATCGGCGAAGAGTATCGGGGATAAAGATGATGAAGTTTCTTCCAACCAGCGAGTTATCATCGAGAGTCAAGCCAAGCTAAAGGACATAATCTCATTTCGAAAAAGGATATTGTTGCTTTGACCCAAGACTCGGACAAAATAAGGGAAATAACGAGCTTATTGATCAAGAGCTTCCCAATCTCAAAACTGCCATAGATACCTTATCACGCCTTGATGATCACTTTGCCGCTATTAAGAGAGCACACAAGAACATGTCCACCAAAGTGCGGAGAAGAGAAAGGTGGCCAGGAACAATGAGTCAAGGAACTCTGCTCGGCATCAAGTCAGCGAGCACCTCTTGAGTACCTTAGAGCCGGATTTGCCGAGGTCATGAGAGAAGAAAAACCAAACTTGAAGCTGTTAGCTCAAGCTGAGATGCCAACATTCAGTCCCATGAAACCAAAGCTCATAAAATCTGCCATCTCTTGATTCGGCTAAATCCAAAATACAATCGGTCATCAAGGAGGCAGCGGCAAATCAAAAGCAAGCATCCCTGACATCCAAGATGCGAAGAAGAGGACCAAAAGCTCTTGATGAAGTCAAGAATCAAGATTGATCTCTTCTTGTTATCAATTCTTTCCTAAATGTATAGATGCTTGGCTTGTACTTGAAGATGTAGACACTTAGGCTTGACCACTGTCATACTCAAAAAAAAAAACAATTTCTCTTCTCTTGAAAAGTAGATAATCTTCATTTTTCTCTTTCTTTCTGCCTGTTATTTATTCGGCTTTTCCAATTCTGGCCTCTATGCACTCATAGATGTGTATATCGGCCGACGTGCTATTCTTTGCCCTCAAGTGCTCATTTTAACCGATCGGCTATTTATGGAGCCGGCGTATGGTGGCTAATCGCCGAGTGGTAATGGGCTTGGCCCAACTCAACATCGGCCCATAAGTGTGGAAACCCTATTACGTCGCTTGGCTTTCCGCGGTCCCTGCATACGGCTCACGTTCATAAATAGGACCCGGTCGGCTCCCACCATCATCACATCAAGCACAAGCGGTTGCTATCATCTCCAATCTCTTCCACTTCTCTCCTTAATGACCTCATCGCCGCAATGGCGGCGGCGCCGTCACTAACAAAGCGTCCCTGCCCGGGACGAGGCGGAGGAAGCAGCAACCGCGCCGGCGGTGAGATTCTCAACCCCTTGAGTTGTCTTTGTTCGATAGTTTTTACCCGGGTTGAATCTTTGCCCCTTGCACGGTTGTTCATCTTCTCGATGCATGTTCAGGGGCCGTCGGGAACCGGCGACTACATCGCCAACGTCCGGAGGCGGGTCGCCGGGCCGGCACTCCACACTCCTTCTTCCGCTTCCGCTCCTGCTCTGCGGGCGCGGGAAGCTTGGCCGTGGTGGTCGCGCCGTCTGCGGTAGAGAGATAACCCACATCTTGTTTGAGTTTCTTCTTGTTTTAAGCCGATCTTGATTGCACTCTGTTTGTAGGGCCGGCGAGGATCGGCACCGGCCAATGGTGCTTCACGGCGCCGACCGCGCGGTTCAGCCTTTTGCCACGCAGCCGCTCCGGTTCCAGCCGGCTCTGGCTCTGCTGGCTGCCGGCTTCACTCGGCCTCGTCGGGGTCCGCTTCTTCGTACCGTCCCATATGGGACAGAGGAGCAGAGGAGATCCGCCGTCACGGCCGCTATGGCCGCCGCGGCCGCCGCGAGCGGGCCCGAGGCAATGGAGCTTCTTGGTGAAGAAACCCAGAGAAGTTCGGGATTACTCGGGCAGGTTGGAAGACAGGCGCGGTGGCGGGCCGTCACGGTGTGCTCTTCAACAATTGCTTTCGACTCCCTCTTCCCGATTCATCTGCTCACTAATTTATCGATGTTTCTTTGCGAGACCTTTCCCATGGTGAAGTGGGCACGAAGGTGGCGGCGACGGCGGCGGCCAACCACGTGAACGCCCGGGGTCGACCACTGGCCAGGATCGCCTTGGCGGTCACAGTCGTCGACCGAGGTTGCCGCATGGCGTGAGCCTCGCGCTTCCCTCGGCACAGCGGGGATGTCGTCTGCGGACCGGGGACGACTATGCTCCGTCTTAGAGCCAGAAGCTTCGGGGGCGGGCTTCCCACGGGTCGACGGCATCGGGTCTTACGGTGTCCGTACGCGCCCGCCGACGCCATGGCCAACGCCACCAACCGGATGCGTCACCAACAAGCTCTTCTTGCGAGAGGAGGTAGCTTGTATTAGGATTGGCGCGGGTTGTAAATAAAAATTTTAATGAAGAATGTTGGTCTTCTTCTTGTTCTTGCTTATACGTGATGGCGTTCATACGTCGCATTTGCCTTTTTGCAAATTTTTCCTTAGCCCGAGAGTCGTGCAACATTCTTTCGGAAGGCGAAATCTCCCGAATCGCATGACATCACTTTAGCCGATTAGATCTCGGTCACATTCCACGACTTGGCGATTTGTAGCGTAGTACTTCAATTCTCTTTATCTTCCCTAGATAAACCTATCGAAGAATTTTAGATCAAGATCATTGTTCACTTATACTTTAAAAATTGGCTAAAGCGATCTAAGCGCTCGGCTATTTACGTTCTAAAGGCGATACGCACGATATCAGCTATTTTTTTGCACTAGGCGACACATTTTGTATCGGCTATTTTGCTCCAACTTCTTTCCTTTGTTCGAAGACAATTTATTCAATCGGCTATATTACAACCACGTCGAGCCAAAGTTAAGATCAACTTCGATACTTGGATAAAACTTCTTAAGGTATCACGCCATTGATAGCTCTAGTAAGTTCTTCTCTAAATAATGTTTTCAATATATCGCATTACCAGTGCACTTGACAACCGAAAAGGTCCTTGATTCGGAGACCACTTAGAATGTTCGCTCTTTGGTACCAATCGGCAATATCGTCTTCCAAACCAAGTCTCCTTCTACAAATTGTTTAACTTTAACTTTCTTGTTGTAGTATTTGGCAACACGTATTTTATTTTTTCTCAATGTTTTCCAAAGCTTTAAGACGAATCAAATGTAAATCTTCCAATTCATCCATCATTAGATCTTTATAATCTTTTTACGTCGAGGTCCTTTTGTAATTCAACTCTCCTTGATCACGATTGCAACTCCCAAGGCATCGCGACATTATGTCCATAAACCAACTCATATGGAGATGCTTGTGTGGACCCATAGCAAGCCATTCGGTAAGCCCACAATGCTTCATTAAGGACCAAGTGCCATCTCCTTGGTTTCTCATCAATCTTCTTGGATGATCTTGATCATGATCTTATTTGATGCCTCTGCTTGGCCATTGGCTTGTGCATAATAAGGAGAAGAATTATATAACCTTATCCCCCATGCTTTCAGCAAAATCACAAAACTACGAAGAAGTGGCCGAGGTCCACGATCGAGTTGTAATGGTGCAATGGAATCCCAAACCTATGAATTATATGCTCTTTGACAAAAGCTGATCATATTTTCGATGTGACCTTCTTCAAGGGGATAGCTTCAACCCACTTGGTGAAATAATGTTGCCGGCAACACAAACTTGTGCCCTTTCTTTGGATGGAGGATTGATCTGTCAATTAAATCTATACCCATCCTACGAACGGCCAAGGTTTAATTATTGGATTAAAGCGAGATCACGGGTGCCCTCTGAACATTACCAAATATCGACAATCTCTACACCCTTTGTAATATTCAAAGCAATCTTCCAACATGGTCGGCCAAAAGTACTGTTCTTACGATTATCCATTTCATTCGGTAAGCCGCCGATGTGCTACCTGGCTCCTTCATGAACTTCAAACATAATCTTCTTAGCTTCTTCTTGACTCAAGCACTTGAGCAACACTCCATCTATAGACTTGTGGTACTGCGATCATCAAAGGAGTACAAATTTAAGTGCCTTATACGAGCCTTCGGAAACTCTTTGAGATGGGTCTTTCGAGATAAGCTGATAATATCTCTTCTCCAGTCATCATTCATCGATCGAATTGAAAGCATCCTCTTCTGCTTTGCATAGATTTCATGATTTTCCCGATATCTAGAAGCGGCAGGCTAATTTGTTTGCTTCTCCATTGTGCTCTCTGGGTATATGATGCAAAGTAACATGAAAAGCTCTTGAGAAGTTCCTACTGCTTGTTCATGGTACCCTTGCGGTACATCATTTTTCATTCATATTGTCTGTCAAGCTGATTGATCACCAATTAGAATCACCAAATACCTCACGACAACGGCCTTTACTTCTATCAACCAGTAGAAGCCCTCTAAGCAAAGCTTCATACTCTGCTTGATTGTTAATGAGGATATTCTATTGAAAAAAGCAAACTCAAATGTCTTTCCCGTGGGGATATCAAAAGAATACCGGCCCCGCGCCTTTGTCATGATGATCCATCAAAAAATAATGCCCATGGGGCAATGTTAATCATATCAGCGGATAAATCACGATGTTGAGTAATAAAATCAGCAATTACTGTCCTTTCTTGCTTCCTTTTCTTGACTCATATTTTAAATTAAACTCGACGGTGCTAGTACCCATTTGCCGATTCTTCCACTTAAAATCGGCATTGACAACATGTGTTTAATTACATCAAAACTAGATATCACCACACATTCGGCATTTAACAAATAGTGCCGGGAAATTTGGTGCATGAGTAATAAACACACAAACAGAGCTTTTCTATAGCCGAATACCTTGTTTCGGGATCTAACGGTTTTCGGCTAATGTAAGCTATTACTCTCTCCTTTCCATCAAACTCTTGCATAAGGGCCGATCCTATTGTTAGGCTATCGGCCGCCACATACAACTTGAAAGGCTTCTCAAGTTGTGGAGGTACCAACACTTGGTGGTGCCTTCATATATTGCTTGATCTCATCAAAAGCCTTTTCTTTGTATGTCACCCCAGACAAATTTACGATCCTTCTTGAGCTTCAACAATGGAGAGAAAGGCAATACTCTTTCGATAAATTGGATATGAATCTCCTCACGAAATTGATCTTGCCTAGCAATGGACCGCAACTCCGTAAGGTTAGTTGGGGGCACAACTTTGTCTATTGCTTCCATGCTCTTTTTCCCAACTTCTATCCCTCCTTTGTGGATCAAGAACCCCAAGAATTCACCGGCCCGAGACTCCAAAAGCACACTTATTTGGATTCATCTTTAAACCATGTTTCCTTGTGCACTCCAAAGTCTTTCTCAAATCGGCTAAATGTCCTCCATGGTCTCGGATTTGACCACCACATCATCAATATAAATTTCTATAATTTTGCCGATCAACTCGTGAAAGATATAGTTCATGGCTCTACGATAAGTTGCACTTGACATTCTTTAATCCAAATGTCATCACTATCCACTCAAATAACCCAATGTGGCCGGGGCATCGAATGCGGTCTTTGCAATATCTTCGTTGCCATAAAAATACGATTATAGCCGGCATTGCCATCCATAAAGCGATGACTTCATATCTTCTGCTGCATCCACTAATAAATCGGCAAGCGGCATTGGGTATCCATCCATGGGAGTAGCCTTGTTGAGATCTCTGAAATCTATGCATACTCTCATCTTCCCATTCTTTTTGTAGGCAGTACTATGTTTGAAATCCACTCGCATACCTGCATGGCGAATAAAGTTTGCTTCAATTAATCTCTCAACCTCTTTCTTTACATCGGCCAATACCTCTTCCTTATAAATCTTACGTGGAGGTTGTTTGAAAGGACGAAACCCCGGGTTTTATAAATGACTTATGCTCAACAATTGATCGATCCAATCCAGGCATCTCTGTGTAATCCCAAGCAAAACAATCTTTGAACTCCTTCAGCAACTCTATTAATTTTAATTTATACTCTGGGTCTAAATCTGCACTGATATACATCGGCCTTGACTTTGTGCTATCACCAACATTGATTTCTTCTAACTTGTCAGCCGACATAAAACCATGACCCAACTTGCCTTTGTTGCCATCGATTGGATTGCCCATTAAAGGATTCCATCAAGAGCCGTTGCTTGGATCGGCCGTTGATCTCTGTCGAACACATTGACGGGACCTTCTTTCCATACTTTACCCGAAAGGCAATCTAGTCCATCATACTCCCAATAAGCGAGCTCGGAAGTGGCAACACTCTTGAATCATCGGCTTGAACAATTTCTACATCATCTCCTATCCTTGAATAAGGATTTGATGCATAGTTGAGGGTACACGGCAATTAGCATGGATCCAATCCCTTCCAAGAAGCATGCTATATGCCCTTTGCCATCAATGACAAAGAAAGTAGTGATCAAAGTCTTGGATCCAATCATCGGTTCCACATATACGGCTCCACGAGTATCGAAGCATTGCCGGCAAAATCTCTAAGGATCATGTCGGTTTGAAAAGCAAATCTTCACTTGTCATACCAAGCTTTCGAAAGTAGCATAGGCATAATATTGATAGCGTGACCCCTCCATCAACAAGCATCTTGGTTAAAGGCTTGCCATTGACATATCCCTTGGAGATATAATGGTTTCGAGATGACGGTTTTTGCGGCTTTATCAAAGCTTGCTTGCCGAGTCAACACAATTTGAGCCATCGAGATCTCGGCATTCGGTTTTCATCAAAATCTGAATACACCTCATCTTGTATTTCTTGATCTTCGGGAGCTTTAAACTCCAATGGAATAAAGAACACCATGTTAGCATCGGTAGAAGGACCCTGTTTATCATCCTTTTTCTTAGGACGCCACACCTTTGGCTTCTTTTAGGCTAATTCACGCCGGCTCTTGATTCCTCAAGCCCGAACTCATCTCTTCTCCGGGCTTTTCCGAGACCGGGAGGGCACCATTGTCCTCTTTGTAGGAGCTCTCTTTGCATTATGGGCACCTGTGAGCCCAAGCTTGATCTCGCAAATCTTTTCCTTTGTCCATCAAAAGTTGTTTATTTTTAGGCACCGATCGTTCTCGGAACTTTCATCCCAAGTCTATCATGAACAAGGACGGTTGACTCGAGATTCTGCGTACTCTACGAATATTGATCCGCATTCGGGGCAATTGTTTACGCGAGGCAACTTCAAGCCTTCATTCAAGGTGTACCGAAGAAGGAACAATTCCAATGAGATTGCTCTTGCTTTCTCCTGTACTCTTCTTGTTCCCCGCGCATACGCTTCATATCTCGACGTTACGCCATGAACTGCGCTCCTCCTCAATGTCTTCTTTGTTCCTCATCATACTCCATCTTCTTTTCCCATCGCCACTTATTCAACAAGTGTCGTCTTTGTAACCTAACGCTTCGGATCGGCGTGTATTCGGCAATTTCCTTAGCTGCATCGAAGTCGACCCTTCTCATTCGGCTATTTCGAACTGCACTTGTTGCACTTCCTCCTTAGTAACTTGCCGATTAGGGTCAATAGAACCACTCTCCTTGGCTCTTTCGAGACGTCGGAACCTTCATCTTTCCCTTTTCCTTGGACTGTTGGCATCAACCATGCCTATGGAGAAAGAGACCATGTTAGGAACGGGTTCTTGTCTACTTTCATCTTGCCATCAAATCTCAAGTGTCCATCTTGAATAGCTTTACGAATCTTTACCACGAACACTCGGCAATCATTGATATGATGAGAATTTGTATCATGAAACCCGATTACTTCTTATCCTTTACTCAGCCGGTAGCAACATAGGATGTCCTTCAGCGACTTGACACGTCCCTCTTGGACAGGATCGAAAGAGCTTATCTCCGCTTTCTTGACATCAAAATCATAAGATCCCTTCTCTTTGCTTCACCCATCGATGATCGACCAAAGTAGGTTCTTTTGTCGGTTCAATTCTGCAGCAGCTACTTCATCTTCATCTTCATATTGAGATGCTTCTTCTAGAAATCCACGATACATATCACGGTTGCTTGTTCTTCCGAAAACGAGCATCTCTTCGAACCCTTGGGCTTGATTGCTCATTCTTGTCAACTTTTGTGCAAGTTTGTCCAAGGTCTTCAAACTCCATGCCGAATAGCTTGTCTACGATATGTGGCGGCATGCACGCAATGACCAATTGTGCGAGTTGATCATCGGGAATAGTCGAGAGAATAGCACATGTTCTTTGCTTCTGCGAATCTACGAAGATACTCCATTGGTGTCTCGGTAGTCTTCATCCTCATAGCCCAAAGATCGACCATGTTCTTCTCATTGGTTCCTGTATAAAAGTATGAATGGAACTTTTGCTCCAATTCGCCCATGTACCAATGGAATTAGCCATTGCGATGCAAACCATGTGAAAGCCGGCCATCGGAGAGACATAGGAAAATATCTAATCCTCCAAGCTTCATCGGACTTCTCCAAGTTGCATCAGATATCTCTTGACATGCTCAATGGTACCGGTGTCATCGACCCCGAGAGAATTTGGTCAAATCCGTTGGTGGCTTAACTCTTGGTGGAAGAGCTACCCTATTGTACCATCGGGGAAAGGAGATTTGTATGCATATGTACGATGCTTTGGTTTCAGGCCAAATTGATTACGCATCATATCGGCCATTCCCGCTTAGGAGGTCATCATTTGCATCTTTCGCTCCTGTCTCCTAGAAGGTACTCACGATGCACTCGCATCGGATTCGGCAAAGCATCCGAGCAACGTATGTCAGTGAATTCACTATACCCATCTCCATAGACACTCTTCGCAATCATGTTTGCTCTTGGAGAAATCTTGTAGCGAGATGCGGGTATATACGTTGTCGCACCAAAGTTACTTGACCATGAGTTTGCTGCTTTCGGTCACGGAGGCTTCTCTTTCCATCATGAATAGCTCCATCCTTGCTTGTACCGATTATCTCTTCTCCTCAGTTAACTTCCCCGAAGATTCTTGAGTGTTGAAGTACTGCTTGCCGAGAAAGCTCTCCAAATCTTGCTTCAAATCGTTTGTCAATTTCTTGGACCAAAAGTTTCAGCCATGATCTTGCGGAAGGTGCCCGAGAAAAGGCTGTGTTGTGATTCAACATAGTATCTCCTCTGACTTTGTAGATAGCTCCAACTACCCTCTGCATCTCTTCCTCGTCGGTAACATCGTGTCGTGCCGGTGAGAAGAACTCGTGGCGTGATTGCTTGATCATCTCTGCCACTCTTGTTCTTGGAAAAAGACATCGACATTTCTCTTTGGCGTTCCATTGCTTGCTCCACCATCCACGCGTTGCCGCGGCTCGTCCAAGGTCACGTTCGAACGTGGCTGTTGTCAATTTCGATCCCATCTTAGATTGAGAAGTGGTCACCGGCGTGCCAAAAAAGTGTGTTGACGCAAAATGTGATCACCCCGCGTCTCACACACGGCAAGCGGAAAAGCCTAGCTGTCGGGTGCCGGGTGTGCGAATCCGGTGGCGTGCCGATCGATTTGACCTAAAAATCGACAAGGGATAAAACGGTAAGATCATAAGCGGAATGTCTTGGGTGAGACCAGGCGGTTCCATCTTTACGGCCACTGAAGCCACTTACGACGACACATAGCTATGGAAGCTATGCCCGCCGACGGGATGCGGTTCATTCGGCTAAAATAGCATAAACGATGTAAACGGAACAAACTAGCCGAATACGGTAGATGAAGACATGTTTGAACAAGATTAAATCATTAAAGCATATCAAACTATATCTCAAGTTTTAAAGCATCATCAAGCACTTATAATTAAGGATAAGTAACTTATAAATATAAATCTACTAAATAACACATGCATAGGCTACTCCAACTAGTCGCGCACGTCCAGCCTTCATAAACCCGTCAAGCATAAACCCAAGCAAGCTAATCCACCGCATGATACCACTCACTATGAATTTACACCACTCTAACTACTAGATCAATCCACCGCATGATACAATCTAACAATAAAGAGTTAAAAGCACGTAATTATCTAACAGATCTATAGATACTCGCTACATATATAAGCATAACCGTATCGGCAAGATTGCCGAATCGGGTCCATGAAGAAGGAACAAACAAGTAACATGTAAAAGGAGCCTATCGATTAAACCGATCTCTAGTCCACGGATGACTAGCTCTAGAGTAACCCAAAGACTCGCATCGCCGCACGGTACCCGGTCTGTCAAGGCTTATCTACATATAACGTGAATGAACCCATAACACGTGACAATCTAGATCGATCTAATTCAGCTATATGAGCTTGATCTACTCGATATTGAATAAGCATGATAAGAACGATCAACAAGCCGAAAGAGTATCAATCTAGATTGGGCAAAAGAGTGTTGCAAATAATTAAACATTAAATAAAGCAAGCAACACGTGATAACTTAATGAATCTATTAGATCATGCCAAATCTAAAAGAGCCGATAACTATCTTTACTCATGTCTTAATCCGCCGCACGATACAAGGCACAAGCAAAAACTTCCCATCATTAAGCTTAAATCCGCCGCACGATACTAAGCAAAACAGATGAGACTACTTGCATCACATCTAAATCCGCACGATACTAGACATGATAACAAGGTTGCTTAGGGACTTACGGAGGTCGACGGATCGATTGGCCCTCTCGAAGAACTCGACGACACGACTAAAGGACTCGAAGGGTGGCGCGTAGCCGGTTGTATTGATTTGGTTGTGAACCCTTATTACAATGGTCGAGGGTTTATATTTATACCCTGGACAGAACATGAGTCCTAAGCACTTACGAACTATCTAAACAAAATTTGGAAAGATAAAGACACGCTACTCTATCCATAATCGGAGTCCTTGACCATCACGACTCTTTCCCTTTCGATCGCTTCCCTTTCCCTTTTCGGCCTTCAAACGAAGCGGTTGCCGACCGCTTGGCCATTTGCCGAACACACGGAAATTAGCCGACCGCATATGCATTTGCCGAATCTCTCTCTCGCCGCGGTCCACCTGTCATATTCCTGACCAAATTCTGGTGTTAACAGCGGGCGCTCGCTCAGGAGGCGTCCTCCTCCTGGAGCCAGCCGCAACGCCCGACAACCTTGGCCGAACGGGTGGTAGCGGCGGGCGTCGATTTGGAGACGGTGAGGAGACTCCACTCCTCTGTCGACAACGAGATGCGGGAGGAGTTCCCCTTATGGGAAAGGCCGCCACTGGTGCTCCCCGACCCTGTTGACCACGAGGCTCCTCCGATCGTGATGAACGACCAGTAGGAGCTCGAGGCGTATACGGAGGCCGAGGAACGCCGGCAGTGGCTTGAGAACGCCTTGAAGACCGCCCTGTCGCTTGTCTCTGAGGACATGCCCCGGCTTCTTTATGTGAGTACTTCTTGTTGCTCTTCTTTTTTGGTTTGTCGTGATTTATGATCTAATGCTTCCCCTTCACGGTTCAGACGACGCAGAGCCGCTCATACGTCAAATCGACGCACATCCTTGCTACCCAAGAGAGCGAGCACGAGATCCGGCGATACGTGCGGATGGGGCAGGAGGCCGAGGCCGAGCGGCACCGATTTGCTCTGCTCCTTCGAGAGGCCAACGCCGCCTTGGTCGCCGCCAAGGAGGACGCCAAGAAAGCCCAAGATGAGCTCGCTCGAGCGGCGCAGGAGGCCGGGGCAGCGCAGCAGGAGGCTGGCGAGAAGCTCGCCCAAGCCGTGCAGGAGGCCGAGACCGCTCGTCGGAAGTACGCGCAGCTGCATGCAACCTTCGAGCGGCTTAAGAAGGATGCGCCACGGCGCTGCAGAGCTATAAGGCCAAGTGCCGGGACATGGAGCAGCTCCAGAAGGAGAAGGCCGGTGTTGAGGCCTACGTGAAGGAGCTCCAGGCAACGGTCACTCGGGAGGCTGCCGAGAAGGAGGCCCTTGCCAGCGCGCTTGAAGCTGAGAAAGAGCGGGCGGGCGGTTTCCAGGCGGAGGCGGCCAACCTCCATCAAGTGGTGACGGACAAGGACCTCGCCATCCAGGGCGCCGGCAAAGCTTATGAGGAGCTGCGCGTGGAGAAACGCGACATCGAGCGCGCCCTCCGGAGAAAAGAGGCTGAGCTCACGCGGGTGCTCGAACGCTGCACTAGTAAGTGCTCGAGTCTTTTAGCCCCCCCTTTTTTTTGTGCGTGATCCATACGTGTTGCTCGAGTACTTGATTGAGTACTTGATTCTTGTCGTTCTTTTTCAGGTTTGGAGGCGGACCTGGCGGACCCGCGTGAGTACGCGAAGTCAACCCACGCGGGGACGACCGCGCTCTCGGCCAAGGCCCCATCACCGGCGCCATTGATACCCTCGGCGCCAAGTGGGGCTTCCCGCCGGTGGTGGACGTCGAGGGCCGTATCTTTGGTCGAGCTATGCCGGCCCGGGTTCGTGAGTTCGGCACCTCTCTGCGGGGTCGTATCCGGGGAGGCCCTTGTTTTTTTGCGCGCGGACGATGGCCATCTTCTACTCGGGATTCGGCGTCTCGAGGGAGGACGCCGGGCCGGGATGGAGGCCGTTGCGGCGGCTTCACCTACGTCGAGGGCGAGCAAGAAGGAGGGGTCAACCCCCGGATCGAGCGGCTCAAGGCCAAGGCGGAAGGAGCCGGGCGCCCTTCTTGGAGGCGATCTGGCTGCGAGAAGTCCTTCCGCTTGGTGTGGAGTAATCTTTAGCCGGCTGCGAGCCGAAATACGGGCAACAAGGCCCTTGTAAGAAAACAAGTATTTTTTGGTTATGGAAGTGGCCCAAGTGGCCTTGAACCGTAATACTCGAATGCTTATAATTGTTACGCTCTAGTTTTTCCTTTGCGCTTGATATCATTCTCCACTTCTGCCTTTACTTTGTTTTAGCTAAGTGTTAGCGCGTGCTCGAACCGCTTCAAGAGGGGATGAGTTAGGCGCCGTAGCTAAGCGTAGGAAGCCTTGTGCTCGATCGCCCAGCTCGATGAGCTCGAGGTGACGCGAATACTTAGCTTACGAAAAATTTCGAGGCGGGAGGGAAAATTACGTCGAGCATCGTTTTTGAAAAAACTAGGTGCGTTTTTCGAGGACTTTGGGGTCCCGGTCTAGCCCGAGGGGGCTTGACTGTGAGAACAAAGTCGAGCCCACCTTGTGTATGAACAAAAAGTAAGAAACTGACTTATTTGTTCATACTAGAGGTACATGTAAACGAAATATGTACAAGGCATCGAGGCCTAGGGGAAAAAGCGACGTAGCTGTTCGATGTTCCATGCGTTGGTGAGGGTCGAGCCTTTCTCGTCGGCTAACTTGTAAGTCCCCGGTTTCAGCACCTTGACCACGATGAACGGACCTTCCCAAGGAGGAGTCGGTTGTGGCGCCCCTTGTAATCTTGGCGTCGGCCAGACACGAGATCGCCGACCTTGAAATCCCTTCGCGCACATTCTTTTCGTGATATTGCCGTAGCTTCTGTTGGTAGCGCGTAGAGTGTAGGAGCGCCGTGTCTCGAGCCTCTTCGCTTGGTCGATGGCATTTGCCGGCCTTTCCCCGATTAGTCTCTCGTTGTAGGCCTTGAGTCGGGGACCCCACTCGAGGTCGGTGGGGAGGATGGCCTCGAGACCCATAGACCAAGAAGAACGGGGTGAACCCAAGTGGCTCGACTCTCGGTCGTCCGCAGACTCCACGGGACGAGATGGGAGTTCGGCTACCCACTTGTTGCCGTGTTTGTTCAATCGTTTGAAAATTCTTGGCTTTAGACCTTGCGGGATCATGCCATTTGCGCGCTCGACTTGGCCGTTAGTCCGAGGGTAGGCGGCGCCGACCAGTTCACACGGATGTGGTTCCGATCACAGAAGTCCAAGAACTTTTTGCCTGTGAACTGGGTGCCATTGTCAGTAATGATGACGTTGGGGACTCCAAGCGATGGATGATGTCGGTAAAGAACTCGACCGCTCGCTCCGAGCGGATGTTAGTGATGGGCTTGGCCTCGATCCACTTGGTGAACTTATCGATGGCCACGAGCAAGTGGGTGTGGCCTCCGTCGTCTTTTTGAGGGGTCCAACCAGATCGAGCCCCCGGACCGCAAATGGCCACGTGAGGGGATCATCCGGAGTGCGTGTCTTCAGGAGATGCGTTTGCTTGGCGTAGAATTGGCATCCCTCACACGCTCGAACAAGCTTGATGGCGTCAGCGGTGCAGTGGACGGTAAAAGCCTTGACGGAATGCGTTCCCGACAAGGGTTCTTGGCGCGGCATGGTGGCCACAAGCCCCCGAGTGCATGTCTCGGCGGTTTCTGCCTCCTCGATCGAGATGCACCGTTGGAGTACACCGGTTGGGCTCCGTCGGTAGAGCTCTCTGTCGTCTCCGTAAAGGACGTAAGTTTTGGCTCGGCAGCTAGTCGCCTTGCCTCCGTTCGATCTTGGTAACTCCCCTCGAATGAGATACTCGAGGAATGGTGCACGCCGGTCGTTGGTGGGCTCGTACCGGTCGATCTCCATGACCGTGGTCCCCGTCGAGGGGGTTCGGTCGTAGGAGCGAGCTCAACGGCGGGTCCTGCCCAGCCCTCGAGTCCCACTTCACGGATGGCTCGTGAAGATCTTTCGAGAAGACGTCTGGGGGTAGCGGTGCTCGAGACGAAGCGATTTTGGCCAGTTCGTCCGCAGCCTCATTGAAGCGCCTCGGGATGTGGTTGAGCTCGAGACCATGGAAGCTGGCTTCCAACTTGCGCACCTCATTGCAGTATGCTTCCATCTTTTCATCGTGGCAGCTCGAGGCTTTCATCACTTGGTCGATAACAAGCTGCGAATCGCCTCAAGCATCGAGGCGTCGGACCCCAAGCTCGATGGCAATGCGCAACCCGGTAACGAGCGCCTCATACTCTGCCATGTTGTTCGAGGCGGCAAAGTGGATGCGTACCACGTAACGCATGTGTACTCCGAGAGGTGAGATGAAGAGCAAGCCCGCGCCTGCTCCTGTCTTCATAAGCGACCCGTCGAAATACATGGTCCACAGTTCGGCCTGGATCTGGACTGGGGGGAGTTGGACGTCAGTCCACTCAGCGACAAAGTCTGCCAGCACTTGGGATTTGATGGCCTTTCGTGGGGCGTAAGTGATGGTCTCGCCCATGAGCTCGCCGACCACTTGGCGATTCGACCCACGACTTCCCGGTTCGGATAATTTCCCCAAGTGGGAATGATGTTACCACCGTTACCGGGTGGCTAAGAAAGTAGTCTTTGGAGTTTTCGACGGGTGAGCACGATTGCGTAGAGCAACTTTTGGATATGGGGTATCGAACTTTGGCATCCGAGAGTACCTCACCGATGAAATACACCGGCCGCCGGACGGGAGCACGTGCCCCTCTTCCCGCCTCTCTCGACCACTATAACCGTGCTTGACCACCCAGTGGTTGCGGCAACATAGAGGAGGAGGGACTCGGAGGGTATGCCGTCTCGAGCGCCGGCCGAGGCGGCACGAGCACGGGGAGGAGATGTGAGCATGTTCTTCGGCTTTGAGAGGGCCTCCTCTCGTCGGTGTCCATGCAAAGTGCTCGGACTTTACGAGGAGCCGGACGAGAGGCAAGGCTTTTTCTCCCAGCGCGCAATGAACCGGTTGAGTGCGGCTAAGCATCCGAGTGATCTTTTGTACCCCTTTCGGGTCTCGAATCGGCCCCATTCTCATGATGGCCGCGACCTTCTCGGGATTGGCCTCGATGCCGCGCTGGGAGACGATATAGCCTAACAACATGCCTCGAGGCACACCAAAGACACACTTCTCGGGATTCAGCTTGATGTTTTTAGCCCGGAGGCAACCAAACGTCAACTTGAGGTCCTCGACAAGGTTTTCTACTTTTCGAGTCTTGACAACAATGTCATCGACGTAGGCCTCGACGGTCTCTCCTATATGTTTCTCGAAGACATGGAGCATGCAGGGCTGGTATGTTGCCCCGGCGTTTCGGAGGCCGAAAGGCATCGTGACATAGCAATACATGCCCATGGGGGTGATGAATGAAGTCGCGATCCGGTCGGACTCCTTCATTTTGATTTGATGGTAGCCGAGTAGGCGTCGAGAAAGGAAAGTACTTCACAACCCGAGTGGAATCAACGATTTGATCTATTCGAGGTAAAGGAAATGGGACCTTGGGACATGCTTTATTTAAACAAGTGTAATCTACACACATCCTCATTTTTCCATTCTTTTTCTCTACTAACAGGATTAGCTAACCACTCGGGATGATGTACCTCCTTGATGAATCCGGCCTCGGAGCTTCTCGACCTCCTCGCGGATGATCTTGCGCTTCTCCTCGTCGAGCGGCGCGCGGCGTTGCTTGACGGAGTCTCGAACCGGGACGGATTTCCAAGGCGTGCTCGGCGACATCCTCGGTATGCCGGCATGTCCGAGGACTCCACGCAAACATGTCGGCGTTTGCGCGGAGAAAGTCGACGAGCACTGCTTCCTATTTGCTGTCGAGGGAGGTACTGATGACCAGCGTCTTCTCCCCCGAGGAGCTCGGATCGAGCGGGATCTTCTTGGTGTTCTCAGCGGGCTCGAAGTTGCCGGCCTGTCGCTTGGGTGTTGGAGGAGAAGCCTCAGCCGCCATATGATCGAGCATCATGGCTAGGTCTTCGGATGTTCCCAACACGTTCGTGAGTGATTCCCCGTACTCGACGCACTCCACATCGCATTGGTAGGCGTGCTCGTACGTGGAGTTGACAGTGATGACCCCTTTGGGTCCCGGCATCTTGAGTTTGAGGTAGGCATAGCTGGGGATTGCCATGAACTTAGTGTAGCACGGCCTGCCTAGGATGGCATGATACGTACCCTCGAAACTGGGCACGTCGAAAGTTAAGACCTCTCGACGAAAGTTCGAGCGTGTCCCAAAGACGACAGGGAGGTCGATGCGACCGATCGTGAGCGCTTTCTTGCCAGGGACCACTCCGTGGAAGCCCCCGGCGCTTGGCTAGAGGTCAGCTCTTGTGAGGCCGAGCAACGAGAGGGTTTCCATGTAGATGATGTTGAGGCTGCTGCCTCCATCCATGAGAACTTTGGTGAAGCGGGCGTTGAGGATGATCGGGGCGACGACGAGAGGGTACGAGCCGGGATTGGTGACGTGGTCGGGATGATCATCGCGGTCGAACGTGATGGGAGCATCCGACCAGTCGAGGAATTGAGGCGTGGCGGGTTTCATGGCGAAAACCTCCCTGCGCTCGGCCTTCCGCTCTCGACGTGTCATCTGGGTGGTCGGGCCGCCGTAGATCATGTAGCACTCGGTGATGGGCGGATATCCACCGTCGTCATCGTCGTTGGCTCGATCCTCACCACCCTTATCCTTCTTGCCATCGTCCTTGTCAATGCCAAACTTCTTGAAGTAGCCTCGAAGCATACGGCAGTCCTCGAGGTTATGTTTGACCGGTTCCTTGTGGTACGGGTAGGGCTGCTTCAGCATCTTGTCGAAGATGCCCCCATCCGGTGGGGGTCTAGGTTTCTTGCGCTCGGCTGCGGCCACCTCGTCTTCCACGACCGCGCGCTTGCCTTGCTGGTTGCCTTTCTTCTTCTTCCCGTTCTTCTTCTGGGTCTTGCTCGATCCCTCACCGCCCCCTGGGGGCGGCGTGGGCTTGTTCCCAGCTCCACCAAAGAAGGCCCCTACGGCTTCGTCGCCGGCAGCGTAGTCGGCGACGACGTCCATGAGCTCGTTCACCGTTTTTGGGCGATTGCGCCCGAGCTCCCGCACGAGCTCTTTGCAGGTGGTGCCTGAGACAAACGCCAGGATGACGTCGTGGTCTGGGATGTGCGGCAGCTCGGTGCGCGGCTTGGAGAAACGTCGAGCAAAGTCCGGAGAGACTCGAGGTATTTTGCTTGCGATTACGGAGATCCCACGAGTTCGGGCCGGATGTCGTGCCCTCGAAGTTCCCCTCGAAAATCCGGACCGAGTCGGCCCGGTCGTAGATCCGATAGGGGAAGCTCCTCGAGCCACCGTCGAGCGGTGTCGAGAGAAACTTGATGGGAGTTGGCGTATGATCGCCTTATCCTCTCGAGCCCCTCCCGGTAGCGGGAGGCCGCCGGAAGTCGGCCGGCCGAGCTCGGCTTGGTCTCCCGTTGTACTGACTACGCTCGTGGGGTCGAAACGGGTTTGGCAATGGCGTATTGCGGATAGCTCGGCGAAGACTCGAGGGCCCGGTGGCTCGGGAGCCGGCCGGTCCTCGTCGGCGTCGTAAGCGCCCCCTCGATGGGCCTTGTAGCCACGGTCCTCGGCGCCCGCGGCCCTTGCGCCGTCGATTGTCGTTGATGTCGTGACGCGCATCTTGAGGCGCACGGTTGTCGAGGATGCGTTCTCGAGCGGGGCTCTACCACCTCGAGGGTGCCTCCCGGTGGACGGAACCCTCCCGCTCGTGCCGTGGTTGTTGCAGGGCTGCCTCACGCCGTGTCTCGAGGCCGAGCTCTCGGCTGGCCTGGGACGGCCGCGACTTGGAGGAGCCCTTGGATCTCATCTCGCATCCCAATGCGTGCGGATTCGAGGCGCCGGCATGTCCCGCGACGGCATAGCCGCCGCCCCGTACATTCCCGGCTTGCTCGAGGGAAGTGGGGCGCTCGGGTGGGCGCACGGTCGCCCGTCGTTGACGATGCGGTTGAAGACGTCCGTGCCTTTCCTCGAGCGCCAAGAGCTCGAGGAGGGTGGGTGGTTCTGCTCAAGCGCGCGCTTGAGCAGCTCCAGATTTGTGCGTTCCTCATCCATCTTGGCCTCGATCTCTCTGAGCTGGGCCCATTGTGCTGCTCGAGCATCGTCTTCAGGCTGCTGATTATCTCGGGCTTGTGGTGGCGGTCCGCACGGCTCGATCACTTGCAGGGCTGCAGCTGCCGATGTCCCGACCGCTGGGGTCACGTCTGCCCGGTTGGTTGCAGGGACGGCCATGGCGGCGCCATCTCTGGTTTCCTCATCCGACGGGACGTCGTCGTTGAGATGAAAACACTCACGAGCCGGGTCATAACACCCTGAGTCTGAGTCATCGGAG
This sequence comes from Themeda triandra, assembly GCA_018135685.1. Lineage (NCBI taxonomy): Eukaryota > Viridiplantae > Streptophyta > Magnoliopsida > Poales > Poaceae > Themeda > Themeda triandra. The sequence continues at coordinate 19,880 of JAENPR010002492.1, forward strand.
TCTGGGTTGGCGGCCCAGACGGCGTCCGGGGCCTCCGTGCTCTCCTTCTCGATCCGGCGGCGCATATCCCCGGCCGTGTTGCGGCGTTGCGAGCCGAGTGTGCTGTCAAACCCGCGGTCTACCGACGCCGGCCATACAATCTCCAAGTCCATGGTGGCACGCAGGAGGGGGCCGGGGCTCTCCTCCCGCGGTCCCATGACTGACCGGATCTCGCTGGCATACGTGGTGGCGGCGTTGATGAGCCCAAACGGGAGCCTGCGACGAGCTCGGTAGAGCCCGTGCGGTAATAGGTTGGGCGACGTCGGCCGTGCGCGCGCTCGAGGCTCCACGCCGGGCTCTCTTGGCGAGCGCATGGCGAACGTGAAGCCAGGCTGTCCACGTGTCACTTCCTGCCGCACACTTGGCGCCCTGGCTGGGTGCATCGTGGCGTCTGACTGGGAGTGCACACGAGCAGAGTGCTCAAGGCTCTGTGCCTGTTGGCGGCGATGATGATGCTGGTGGCGTTGGCGACGTGGTGGCGAGCCGTGGTGGCGCGGTCGGCGCGCAACCCCACCAGCGCGTGGGGGTGACGAGCGTCCCCCTCCTGGTTCACCGACCGAGAGTAGAGCCATGTCGTGGCCTGGGCCGAGCGACACGAACTCTAGACTCCCAAACCAGATCACCGTGGCGAATGGAAATGAGGGAATGGGTGATGCCATCCGGAAAATGGCGGGAATCGGGTGAAAACACGCAGTACCCCTACCTGGCGCGCCAACTGTCGGTGTTTCGTACCCCGGGGGGTATTACACCAACAAGTAAATTTCTATGCGTGCTCCCTAATCCAGATGGTGATGCAAGATGGACACAAGCGTTTATCTGGTTCGGGCAAAGAATGCCCTACGTCCGGCGGGGATGATTTGTATTATCTTGCAGGGGTGCTTGTACAGGGGAGAGTACAAGGTAGTCCTGAGACTTAGTGAGTGTGAAAATGCGTGTGAGTGAAGGTCCGAAAAAAACCCTCCTCAGACTAGGCCCTGGCGTCCCCTTTTATAGGCCAAGGGGAGGCTCAGGAGTACAGAGTAGATAGGGCTGTCGTGGGCATGACGTCGAGGCACATGCACTATGTCAAGTCCTCGAGACTGTAGACGCTTCCTTTGGTTGGGCTCGAGCCTGTAGCGGTATAGTCAACAATGGCCTGTTTGTCCTTCTCGGTCGTGGGCTGATGTAGTCGAGGTATGGCGCCGGTGTAGTCGAGCACGTGCGCCCGGGAACCCTGCGGTATGGCCGTCGAGGTGGGAAAGACAGGGCACTGCGCGCCCCATGCTCAAGTCGCGTCCATCTCCATTCCTCGAGCGGTTGGGGGCTACCTCGAGGGGGCAATGATTCGAGCGACGGGACGGGACGACGTAGTTGGTGGTACGGAGAGAGTGCCGTACGCGTCACAGTACTCGGCGTGGTGTAATAGTGTTGCACGGGCACGCCCGAATCCGGGTATGGGCGGCGGAATAGGAGAAATGACCGGCGTACTTCTCACTATGTCGCGCCTTGCAGCCATGGGGTTAGGCGGAGCAGGTATACTTCCCACTAGTTTACATACTGTAGCCATGTGCGTGCTTTGGATAGGCAATGATTGTAGGCGGGCTCGAGCGGGCGCTCGCTCGAGCGTTCTCCGTCCCGCTCGAGCGGTCGCTGGCTCGAGCGGTTTATGCTGCCGTCTCGAGCGGTCGCTCGCTCGAGCGGTTTCCGTACTTCTTTCTCGAGCGGGTGAGCGGCCGCTGCTCGAGCCAGAAGGCTTCTGAGGCCTTGCGGGCCTGGTAGTGGGCCGGCCCAGTATGAGAAGGATCGGGGTTTCCCTGGTTAATTCTTGGGAGAGTTAGAGGTGAAATGGGGTGGATTATTTTCCTCTAATGTACCTGATTTAGGACCCCCTAATCTAGGTACCGACAATATGAGACATAAAAATAAGCTAGAGCCAAGTATATGTAATAAGCTTCGCTTGCTTTAGGTCGTTGTTGGGTCAACCAGAGAATTACTAAGAAGGCTTGAGCTTAAAAAATATTTACCTTTTATTTTCTTGTTCTAACAAAAAATACGCAAAGCTCTTGCCGATCATCTCACCACTGTAGCACACAGGACCATTGTACCAAGTACTACAGTACCATATTATCAAGAAGTGGGACCACCAGTGCTACAAAGAGACAACGGTTGCAGCAACTCGATCATTGGTCTTGCACTGGGGTGGGGCCCGACGGAGCGCCAAGACATCCCACGCAACTCACTGCTTGTGCTTGGTCAATGAGGAAGACAACAATGCCAAAATTACTGCAAAGACGTCTTAGAGATTTATTTGAAGATACATTAGAAAAAAAAAACTCCATCCGACTCAGAGAAAAAACGTTTTAAAATTTTAGTCAAAGTCAAACACTAGTGAGTTTGACTACGTTAAAAAACATACACGTATTAATGGTACCAAATTAGCATCATTCAATCAGTATTATATAGTGGTTTCATGTTGTACCTATTTGAATATATGCTAACATTTTTCTCCATGAACTCGGTCAAGCTAGTAATAGTTTAACTGTGACTTCAAATTTTAAGGTCCTTCTTTTTGGGAAAGTGCCCCTACTAATTTTGGATTGTGCTAGTTTTCAAGAGCTTTGGAGGCTACGTTTTATACGATAGAGGAGTCCATTTCGGTTCCTTTGCTACATACTCCAGCATTTCAAGATAAATCGACTTCTAAATTTATTCAAACTATTCTAACTTTCACCGAATTAATAGAAAAGTACATCAATATTTATGACACCAGATTAGTGCCAAATACATCATCAAATATGTAAACTTAATCAAAGCTAAGATAGTTTGACTTTATGTGACTGCCGGGATTGATACTTTTTTTTGGGTGATGGAGGTAGCGTTTGTTTTTTACTTGTTTACTCATCCCCGTTTCATAGATGATAGATCGGTGACATGATTAGCCTTCACACAATTTAAAAATAATGTAGGGAACAGTATGTGTCGGTGTTTCGTACCCCGGGGGTATAACACCAACGAGTAAATTTCTATGCGTGCTCCCTAATCCGGATGGTGATGCAAGAAGGACACAAGTGTTTATCCTGGTTCAGGCAAAGAATGCCCTACGTCCAGTAGAGGGGAGAGGTTTGTATTATCTTGCACCGGGGTGCTTGTACAGGGGTGTCTACAAGCGGGACTTAGCCGTGAATGAGTGTGTGAAAATGTGGGAATGTGTGTGAGTGAAGGCGTGAAAACGTGCCCTAGGCTAGATCCTGGCATCCCCTTTTATAGGCCAAGAGGAGGCTCAGGAGTACAGAGTAGATAGGGCTATCGTATGTGTGACGTCGAGATACGGTCGTTGGGTCGAGTCGTCGGGACTGTGGACGCCTTCCTCGATCCGGTACGAGCCTGTGGATCCATGCTTTTACCCGGGTCGAGCCTGTAGCAGCGTGGGCGATGATGGCCTGCTCGCCCTCCTCGATCGTGGGCTGACGTAGTCGAGGTACGGTGCCGGCGTAAACGAGCACGTGCGTCCGGGAACCCCGCTGTATGGCCGTCGAGGTGGGAAAGACAGGACACTGCGCGCCCCATGCTCAGGTCGCGTCCGTCATCATTCCTCGAGTGGTTAGTGTCTGTTTCGACGGGACTGAGCAGCGGGTTTGGTGGTGCGCAGAGTTGACAATCACGTTCCAAGGGGGTGTCGTACACGGCATAGTGTTCAGCGTGGTGTAATAGTGATGCCTGTCATGCTCGAATCCCGGGTATGGGCGGTGGAATAGGAGAAGTGACCGGCGTACTTCCCACTGTTTCACGCACTGTAGCCATGTGCGTGCCTTGGATAGGCAATTATTGCAGGCGGACTCGAGCGGGCGCTCGTTCGAGCGGTCTCCATCTCTGTCTCGAGCGGTCGCTCACTCGAGCAGTTACCGTCTCGAGCGGTCACTCGCTCGAGCGGTTTCCGTAATGTTTTCTCGAGCGGGTGAGAGGCTGCTGCTCGAGTAGGCGGGCTTTGTGGCTTTGTGGCTTTGTGGGCCTGATCGTGGGCCGGCCTAGCTCGAGGGGGATTGGGGGTTTCTCTGGTCAGTTAGCTTTTGGGATTTTTAGAGAGGGATGAGGCCGATTTGCTCATCTCTAATTCACCCAATTTAGGACCCCCTAATCTAGGTATCCGACAGTAGCCCCCGAGCCCTTGCTTGATTGTGAAAAACTTCAAGCAAGGGATCATGAAGTGGAGTTGAAGTACCTAGACTTAGGGTCATGTTGTCTCGAGGAGTTATTTCGTCCTTTCTCCGTGGGGACGCGCGAGCGTCCCCGCGGGGTAGCTCCCCGAGGCCCTAGAGGAATGAGGCATTCCTCGGGGGCTTTGAGATGAACGGTTTTGAGTAAGAATATTATTAACTGGAGTTGTAGCAGCTCGAGGCAGGAGATTCAATTACTCTTTGAGCCCCAGAGCACCTCCTGCTTTCCCCCGTCGATGGGGGCCGTTTAGGTGACTCGAGCCACCGAGCCTCGAATGGCGGGGCTGGAGTCGCGATCCAGTTCCTCGCTGGATCTCTTGGATCAGAACCAAGTGGTGAGAGGTCTGACACTACTCGCGACCGAGCGAGCGCCACATCTCCCTGTGAGCTGATGGCGGGTAGTCCAAGTGAGAGCTCGCCTCCTTTCGAGGGGAGACGGCTTCGTGGCCCGGGGGCTCTCTCATTAGAGCTGGGCGCTTAGTTTCCAGAGGACCGGCCCCGTTCGAGGGGACCGGCGGCTCGAGTGCCTCCCGTCGACGGGATCTCTTGGATACCTAGTGCCCCGCCTTGGACACGCCATCTGGGTTCGAGGGTTCATTCTCGAGCGGAACCTTTCGAGGGTTCCTTCCCATAGGCGCCCCTAACTCGGGTGCTCGAGGGCGGCTGTTCGAACCCGTCCGTGGGTCAGCCTCCGCTCCCTCGAGACTTACTTGTAGGACCGGGGTCCCTGGTTTTCTTACCGTGTAAGGAACCGCCAATCGAGACGTTCCATCACGGCGCCTGTTCGAGGAGCATCCGTCCGTTGCAGGCGGCGCGCCTTTTTAGGCGGAAACCGGCGCATCATGATGATCGTGGCTTGGCGACGGTTCCGCTCCGTCTTGTGACGCGTGCGCCCTGTAAGTGGAGGTAGGTGGCAGTTTGTCAGGGCAATAAATGCGGTTACCGTTTTTTAGCCGAGTCCGCCGGGGGCGCGCGGTCGTTGGATGGTGCAATCTGGGCCGTCAGATGCGATTCACGCGGATCGGCTTGAGCTCTATAAATTTGGAAGAGTGGGCTCCGGTTCTTCTTCCCCGCATTCTCGCCTTCCCTCGCCGTTCCGCCGCATGATTGCGCCCTGCTTTAGATCCAATCCGCCGCCACCGTCATCATCGCAATCGCCGCCGCCACCGCGTTTGCTCGCGGCGCCGGCGCGCGCCGCGTCCTGCGGCCGTGTACGCTCCTCGCGCCACCGCTCCTCGCGCCGTCGTTCTTCGTGCTCCACCGCCGCCGCTGCTCCACCATCCCACTCCCGCCGACGACATGGGGAGGTCAAGCGGGGAAGACGGGCGAGCTCCGGCCGGGCGCGGTGGCAAAGGCAAGGGCAAAGGCAAGGAGGCCGCCAAGCCTCCCACGCCGGTGGTGATGGAGGAGGCGCTTCCGTGGCCTCGGTCCACGGTGACCGAGGCGATGCTGATCAACCTGGTCAATGGCGGATTGCTTCCGCCCAATCCGGCGGAGGGGACACCGGAGTGGCGGATGCCGGACGATGACCACTTCGAGCCCAATCCCCCGCCGGGCTACATCCTGAGTTTTATCAAGTTCCACCGGCGGAGACTTGGTGCGCGGCCAGCCGCTTTATGCGGCGCTCTCCCCACCATTTCGGGGTTGAGCTCCCAAAGACTTCAACCCCAACTCCATTTCGCACGCAGCTACTTACGCCGCCGTGTGTGAGGGGTATCTGGGTATGGCGCCGCAGTGGGACCTGTTCACCCACATCTTTAAGGTGACGCTCTTCACCAAGGCGGTGAAAGACAAGGAGGCCGCCGACGAAGACGGTGATGACGGTGACGAGGAGGAGGAAGAGGAGAATGAGGAGGAAGAGGAGAAGAAGAAGAAACCGAAGGTCCGCCGCTACGTTCGAGCGGGTTCGTGCTGGATCGGGCTAAAGAGGAAGGAGTGCTGGCTATCCGGTGCGTGGGCGTCGAACAACGCCGGCTGGGACCGGGAGTGGTTCTACCTCCGCAACGAGGAGGGCCTCTTCCGGAGTACACCGGTGCCGTGCTAACCGCGCCGGTTTCAAGCTGGATGCACGGCCGGCCGCGGCGCGCCGCCCCGCATGGACTCCCGCTCAACGCTATTTCGAGCCTCCACAACCGGAGGTCCGGCAACCTCTTCTTCAACATCGCGCACGTCGTTGCCGTGTTCCACGGCCGCCGGGTGCTCCGCTCGCCGAGCGCCGCTACGGCTCGACCCGGATGACGGAGGACGCCGATCCTGCGGCGCTCGCGGCCAGCAGGATGTCGGACGCGCCCCTCCCGGTCGCCACAATCGTGGCTCGGGTGCGCGACGCAATTGATGGCGGGAGGAACTTCGGCGAGACCCAAGTCGGCCTCTTTCGCATGCGTCCGGCCTTCAACCTGCTGGGCTTCGTGAGTTTTTTTGAGATCCTCTTTCGTCGTTTCTTTTACTCGAGCGATCCTTATCGAGGCCTGTTCTTTTTTTCCAGAATATCAACGACCACGCGGAGTCGAGGCCCCCGGTGAAGGAGGACGCGCCCGACCGCGAGGTAAGACGCCTGAGGGGTGAACGAGAACACGCTGCCGTGCTCTCGAAAAGGGAAGAGAGAGCAAAGAAAGCTCGTGACTTAGAGGAGACTCAGAAGCATAAGGCTAGGCGCCGCCGGGTGCGTGAAATGCGTCTGGCGGCGGACCCGACCGACTGGAGCTCTAGTCTCGAGTCGACCGACGAGGACGAGGGCGATGATGACGGGGAAGACGATGAGGCGACCGACAGCGATGGCGCCACCGCCACTCGAGCCTTGACGCCTCCTCGTTCTCGCGTGCAGGAGCTAACTTTGGCGCCAGGCCTTCTGCGCGACGACTCGTCGCTGGTTCAGGCAGGCCAGCAGGAGGAGTCGTCGAGCCGCGGCGCTCGAACGCCGTCGCCGGCTCAGGCAAGGCAGCGGGGGGGGCGCCCCGCCGCTCTAGCCATGGCAGGCGGGCGCCATCTCCGACGCGGTGGGACTCTTCCTCCCGCCACCATTCTTGTTCAACGGGCGCGCACACCCGGCAGCATGAGGCTGCAAATGTGCGCACTTCAACTTTGTGCGGCCGGCGAGCAACGCGGGCTCCTTCCGCCGACCGCCGGGCCGAGCGGACCTCGACCCGCGGGACCCGGGGATCCGTAAGGGACGCCGTGCCCAACCCGGCCAAGGAGTCGGTCGAACGGGGCGGCCGCCAAGGTGTCGAGCCCCGAGCGGCACCGGCGGTGGGCTCCGAGGCCCCCAAGTCCTCGAGGGACTCGAGGGGGCGCCGAGGCTCGGCGGCCCGAGCGCTTTGAGCAAGCCGGGTGGCTCGAGCGGTGCCACCTCGACCGCGGGGTAAGCTTTTCAATCGACCCACCTCCCCGTTGTCTTTTTCGCTTATGTGTGAACGTCTCGTCGTAGTAATTTTTGTTTTTCTCTTTCTTCCGGGACTAAGCGCCCCCTGCAGACGTTACCGTCCCCCCCCCCATGCTTTGCCTACTAAGAGGCCGAGGACCACAGGAGGGTCGGCGGCACCCGTCGATGCCGGGTGGAGTGACCCTTCCTCCTTCTACTCCGGTTTGGTTAGAGCGGGCCAAGGATGCACTTAGGCGTGGCAAGGCGATGGCGCCGCGTCCGTGCGAGTGCCGGGGCCGTGACCAAGGCTACGGGGGAGAAGGACGCCACCACCACCACGGCCTCGACCGCCCTCCCGCTCGAGACCCGTCGTCGTCGAGCGCTGGCGACGGCGGCGCGAGCGGGCGACAAAGGGCGATGGCGCCGAGCGGCGACCTCTATTCCGGCGACGGGGGCTGGATCGGAGCAGCAGCCATCGTGCTCGAAGACGAGAGTCCGAGCTCGGGCGCCAAGTCCTCCGGCCAATCGGCTGCGCCCGCGCTCCCGAGGAGGAGCGCCGGGAGGAGGAGGAGGAGGAGACGCAGCGGCGGCCGCCGATCGGCCGGTGGGGGATGTGGAGATGCAGGAGGCGGGGACGGCGCCTGAGCCTCAGCCGAGCCGGGCCCCAACCCCTCCTCGGGATATGGAGGTCGACGCCTCTGGCGGGCAAAGGGTCGAGGACGGGGAGGCCCAAGCGCCGCTCGAGAGGGGCGCTCGAGGAGCACCCCGCCCGCTACGCAAGAGGAGGAGAAGGCGGAGGAGCCGGTGGGAGCCGGGCGGAGCAATCGCCGCCGCAGCATTGAGGAGCGTCGGCCCGCAGTGGGAGCGGGGGCCGAGCTAGAGGAGCAACAACCGCAGTGGGGGCGGCGGCGGAGCAGCCCACCGCCGCGGGCGGCGATGAGCGCCCGGGCGGCGAGCGGGAGCTCCGTCTAGTGCCGTACCCGGGCGCCGCGCAGCCGCTGCGGGCTCGCTCAGGGGACACAGTGCCCCACCTCGTGCCCGACTTCTCGGAAACGGGCGAGGTGTGGTTCGAGGACATGGCCGACGCCGACCAATGGGAGGAAGCCCAAAGGAAGCAGACGGCGGCGGCCATCCTCGCGCCCACATGCGGTCGGTCGGTCTCGGGCCCACCGAGCCCACCGATGTCTCCATCGAAGAGCGGAGGCGGGTCGAGCGCGGGCGCTCGCCCGGGGAGGCGTCCTCCTCCTAAAGCCAGCCGCAACGCCCGACGACCTTGGCTGAACGGGTGGTGACAGCGAGCGTCGATTTGGAGGCGGTGAGGAGGCTCTACTCCTCCGTCGACAAGGAGATGCGGGAGGAGTTCCCCTTATGGGAAAGGCCGCCGGCGGTGCTCCCCGACCCTCGACCACGAGGCCCCTCCGATCGTGATGAACGATCAGAAGGAGCTCGAGGCGCACGCGGAGACCGAGGAGCGCCGGCAGTGGCTCAAGAACGCCTTGAAGACCGCCTTGTCGCTCGTCTCTGAGGACATGCCCCGGCTTCTCTCTGTGAGTACTTTAGTTGCCCTTCTTTTTAGTTTGTCGTGATTTATGATCTAATGCTTCCCCTTCATGGTTCGGACGACGCAGAGCCGCTCATATGCCAAATCTACGCACATCCGGGCCACGCAAGAGAGCGAGCACGAAATCCGGCGGTACGTGCGAATGGGGCAAGACGCTGAGAGCGAGCGGCACCACTTTGCTCGGCTCCTTCGAGAGGCCAACGCCGCCCTGGACGCCGCCAAGGAAGGTGCCAAGAATGCTCAAGATGAGCTCGCTCGGGTGGCGCAGGAGGCCGAGGCGGCACACGGGATGCGGGCGAAGCTTGCCCAAGCCCGCGCAGAGGTGGAGGCCGCTCGTCGGGTACGCGCAGCCGCACGAAGTCTTCGAGCGGCTCAAGAAGGACGCAGCTACGGCGCCGCAAGGCTATAAGGCCAAATGCCGGGACATGGAGCAGCTCGGAAGGACAAGGCCAACGTCGAGGCATATACAAAGGAACTGCGGCGGCGGTCACCCGGGAAGCGCCGAGAAGGAGGCCCTTGCCGCCGCGCTCGGCGAGAGAAGAAGCGGTCGGCGGTCTCCGGACGGAGGTAGTCAACTTCCGTCAGGTGGTGACGGACAAGGACCTCGCCATCCAGGGCGCCGGCAAGGCTTATGAGGAGCTGCGGACGGAAAAGCGCGACGTCGAGCGCGCCCTCCAGAGGAAGGAGACCGAGCTCGCGCGGGCACTCGAGCGCGAGCAAGGGCTCTCGACCCGCTGCACCCGTAAGTAGTCCGAGCCCTCTAACCTTTTTTCCTACGCGGTTTTTGCGCATTGCTCGACTATTTCATTTTCATCATTCTTTCTTAGGTTTGGAGGCGGACCTGGTGGAAGCGCGTGAGGACGCAAAGTCAGCCCATGCGCTAGCTGACGGCGTGCTCTCAGCCAAGGCCCACATCGCCGGCGCCATCGACACCCTTAGCGCCAACTGGGGCTTCCCGCCGGTGGTGGACGTCGAGGGGCCGGATGCTGGCCAGAGCTACGCTAGCCGGGTCCGTGAGTTCGGCGCCTCTCTGCGGGGTCGTATCCAGGAAGCCCTCGTCTTCTTGCGCGCCGGACGATGGCCATCTTCTACTCGGGGTTTAGCATCTCGAGGAGGACGCCGGGCCGGGATGGAGGCCGTTGCGGCGGCTTCACCTACGCCGAGGGCGAGCAAGAAAGAGGGGTCAACCCGGATCGAGCGGCTCAAGGCCGAGGCTGAGGAGCCGGGCGCCCGTCTTGGAGGCGATCTGCTGCGAGAAGTCCTCCCGCCTGATGTGGAGTAGTTTTTAGCCGGCCTGCGAGCCGAAATCTGGGCAACAAGGCCCTTGTAAGAAAACAAGTATTTTGGCCATGGAAATGGCCCAAGTGGCCTTAAATTGTGATGCTCAGATGTTTATTATTGCTCTAGTTTTTCCCTTGTGCTCCATATTACTTTTCGCTTCCTGCCTTTATTTTTCTTTAACTAAGTGCTAGCGTTGCGCTCGAACCACTTCGAGGGGAGATGAGTTGGGGTGCCGTAGCTCGGAAGCGTGGGAAGCCCGTGCTCGATCGTCCGACTCGAAGAGCTCGAGGTGACGCCGATGCTTAGCTTATGAAAAATTTCGAGGCGAGGAGGAGAAAGGTTGCATCGAGCGTCTTTTTGGAAAAAACTAGGTGCGTTTTTCGAGGACTCCGGGGGGTCCCCCCGTGGTCTAGCCCCGAGGGGGCTTGGCTTTGTGAAAACAAAGTCGAGCCCACCTTGCATACGAATGAACAAAAAGTAGGAAACTGGTTTGCGGGGTTTTTATTCATTCATACTAGCGTACATTTGGAACGAGAAAAATGTACAAAGCATCGAGGCCTAGGGGAAAAAGCGACGTAGGCGTTCGATGTTCCACGCATTGGTGAGGGTCGAGCCGTTCTCGTCGGCTAACTTGTACGTCCGGTTTCAGCACCTCGACCACGATGAACGGGCCTTCCCAAGGAGGAGTGAGCTTGTGGCGCCCCTTGTTATCTTGGCGTCGACGGAGTACGAGATCGCCGACCTCGAAATCCCTCTTGCGCATGTTCTTCTCGTGATACTACCGCAGCTTTTGCTGGTAGCGCGCAGAGTGTAGGAGCACCGTGTCTCGAGCCTCTTCAGCCTGGTCGACGGCGTTAGCTAGTCTTTCCTCGTTAGTTTGCTCGTTGTAGGCCTTAAGTCGGGGACCCGTACTCGAGATCGGTGGGGAGGACGGCCTCGAGACCCATAGACCGGGAAGAACGGGGTGAACCCAGTGGCTCGACTTTCGATTGTTCGTAGACTCCACAGGACAGATGGGAGTTCAGCTACCCACTTCTTGCCGTGCTTGTTGAGGCGGTCGAAAATTCTTGGCTTTAGCCCCTGCAAAATCATGCCATTGGCACGCTCGACTTGGCCATTAGTTCGAGGGTAGGCGACTGCCGACCAGTTCACACGGATGTGGTACTGATCGCAGAAGTCCAAGAACTTTTTGCCTGTGAACTGGGTGCCATTGTCAGTAATGATGACGTTGGGGACTCCAAAGCGATGGACGATGTCGGTGAAGAACTCGACCGCTCACTCCGAGCGGATGTTAGTGATGGGCTTGGCCTCGATCCACTTGGTGAACTTATCGATGGCCACGAGCAAGTGGGTGTAGCCTCCGTCGTCTTTTTGAGGGGTCCGACGGATCGAGCCCCCATACCGCAAATGGCCACGTGAGGGGGATCATCTGGAGTGCATGTGCTGGAAGATGCGTTTGCTTGGCGTAGAATTGGCATCCTTCACACGCTCGAACAAGCTTGATGGCGTTAGCAGTTGCAGTGGGCCAGTAGAAGCCTCGACGGAATGCGTTCCCGACAAGGGTTCTTGGCGCAGCGTGGTGGCCACAAGCCCCCGATGCATGTCTACGGCGGTTTCGCCCTCTTCGATCGAGATACACCGTTGAAGTATACCGGTCGGGCTGCGGCGGTAGAGCTCTGTCCTCCCCGTAAAGGACGTAAGTTTTGGCTCGACGAGCTAGTCGCCTCGCCTCCGTTCGATCCTCGGCAACTCCTCGAACAAGGTATTCGAGGAAGGGCGCACGCCAATCCGCCGGTGGGCCGGATCCCGATCGATTTCCATGACCGTGGCCCCGTCGAGGGGGTTCGGTCGTAGGAGCGAGCTCAACGGCCGGTCTGCCCGGCCCCCGAGTCCCACCTCACGGATGGCTCGTGAAGATCTTTCGAGAAGACGTCTGGGGGTACGGCGCCCGAGATGAAGCGATTTTGGCCAGTTCATCCGCAGCCTCGTTGAAGCGCCTTGGGATGTGGTTGAGCTCGAGACCATGGAAGCTGGCTTCCAACTTGCGTACCTCTTTGCAGTACGCTTCCATCTTTTCATCATGGCAGCTCGAGGCTTTCATCACTTGATCGATAACGAGCTGCGAGTCGCCTCGAGCATCGAGGCGTCGGACCCCAAGCTCGATGGCAATGCGCAACCCGGTAACGAGCGCCTCATACTCTGCCACGTTGTTCGAGGCGGCAAAGTGGATGCGCACCACGTAATGCATGTGTACTCCGAGGGGTGAGACGAAGAGCAGGCCCGCGCCTGCTCCTGTCTTCATGAGTGACCCGTCGAAATACATGGTCCACAGCTCGGCCTGGATCTGGACTGGGGGAGTTGGAAGTCGGTCCATTCGGCGACGAAATCAGCCAGCACTTGAGATTTGATAGCTTTTCGTGGGGTGTAAGTGATGGTCTCGCCCATGAGCTCGACTGACCACTTGGCGATTCGACCCACTACTTCCCCGTTTTGGATAATTTCACCAAGTGGGAATGATGACACTACCGTCACCGGGTGGCTTAGGAAATAGTGCTGGAGTTTTTGACGGGTGAGGACGATTGCGTAGAGCAGTTTCGGATTTGAGGGTACCGAGTTTTGGCATCCGAGAGCACCTCACCGATGAAATACACCGGCCGCATTTGGACGGGGGAGCGCGTGCCCCTCTTCCTGCCTCTCGACCACTATGACTGTGCTGACCACCTGAGTGGTTGCGGCAACATAGAGGAGGAGGGATTCGGCGGGTATGCCGTCTCGAGCCGGCCGAGGCGGCACGAGCACAAGAGGAGATGTGAGCATGCTCTTCGGCTTTGAGAGGGCCTCCTCTCGCCAGTGTCCATGCAAAGTGCTCGGATTTTCGAGGAGGCGTACGAGGCAAGGCTTTTTCTCCCGGCGCGCAATGAACCGGCGAGTGCGGCTAAGCATCCAGTGATCTTTTGCACCCCTTTCGGGTCTCGAATTGGCCCCATTCTCATGATGGCCGCGACCTTCTCGGGATTGGCCTCGATGCCGCGCGGGAGACGATATACCCTAACAATATGCCTCGAGGCACACCAAAGACACACTTCTCGGGATTCAACTTGATGTTTTTAGCCGGAGGCATCCAAACGTCAACTTGAGGTCCGCGACAAGGTTTTCTACTTTTCGAGTCTTGACAACGATGTCATCGACGTAGGCCTCGACGGTCTCTCCTATGTGTTTCTCGAAGACATGGAGCATGCGTTGATATGTTGCCCCGGCGTTTCGAAGGCCGAAAGGCATTGTGACATAACAATACATGCCCATGGGGGTGATGAATGAAGTCGCGAGCCGGTCGGACTCCTTCATTTTGATTTGGTGGTAGCCGAGTAGGCGTCGAGAAAGGAGAGTACTTCGCAACCCGCAAAGTGGAATCAACGATTTGATCTATTCGAGGTAAAGGAAATGGGACTTTGGGACATGCTTTATTTAAACTAGTGTAATCTACACACATCCTCATTTTTCCATTCTTTTTCTCTACCAATACGGGATTAGCTAACCACTCGGGATGATGTACCTCCTTGATGAATCCGGCTTTCTCGAGCTTCTCGACCTCCTCGCGGATGATCCTGCGCTTCTCCTCGTCGAAGCGGCGCAGCGTTGCTTGATAGGTCTCGAACCGGACGGATCTCAAGGCGTGCTCGCGACATCCTCGGTATGCCGGGCATGTCCGAGGGACTCCACGCAAACATGTCGGCGTTTGCGCGGAGAAAGTCGACGAGCACTGCTTCCTATGCGCTTTCGAGGGAGGCGCTGATGACCAGCGTCTTCTCCCCCGAGGAGCTTGGATCGAGCGGGATCTTCTTGGTGTCTTCGGCGGGCTCGAAGTTGCCGGCTGTCGCTTGGGTGTTGGAGCGGAGGGCTCGGCCGCCATGTGATCGAGCATCATGGCTAGGTCTTCGATGCTCCCATCACGTTCGTCGCTGATTCCCGTACTCGACGTACTCCACATCGCGGTGGTAGGCGTGCTCGTACGTGGAGTTGACGGTGATGACTCCTTTTGGTCCCGGCATCTTGAGCTTGAGGTAGGCATAGCCGGGGATCGCCATGAACCGGGTGTAGCACGGCCGCCCAGATGGCGTGGTAGGTCCCCTCGAACCGGGCACGTCGAAAGTTATGACCTCTCGACGGAAGTTCGAGCGTGTCCCAAAGACGACGGGGAGGTCAATGCGGCCGATCGTAAGCGCTTTCTTGCCAGGGACCACTCCGTGGAAGCCCCCGGCGCTCGGCTGGAGGTGAGCTCTTGTGAGGCCGAGCAGCGTGAGGGTCTCCATGTAGATGATGTTGAGGCTGCTGCCTCCGTCCATGAGGACTTTGGTGAAGCGGGCGTTGAGGATGATCGGGTCGACGACGAGGGGGTACGCGCCAGGATTGGTGACATGTTCTGGATGGTCACCACGATCGAACGTGATGGGAGCATCCGACCAGTCGAGGAACTGAGGCGTGGCGGGCTTCACAGAGAAGACCTCCCTGCGCTCGTTCTTCCGCTCCCGACGCGTCATCTCGGTGGTAGGGCCGCCATAGATCATGTAGCAGTTGGCAATGGGCGGGTACCCGTTGTCGTCATTATCGTTGGCTCGATCTTCGCCGCCCTTATCCTTCTTGTCGTCGTCCTTGTCGATCCCGAACCGCTTGAAGTAGCCTCGAAGCATTCGGCAGTCCTCGAGGTTGTGCTTGACCGGCTCCTTGTGGTACGGGCAGGGCTGCTTCAGCATCTTGTCGAAGACGGCCCCATCCGGAGGGGGTCGAGGCTTCTTGCGGTCGGCTGCAGCCACCTCGTCCTCCGCGACCACGCGCTTGCCTTGTTGGTTGTCCTTCTTCTTCTTCCCGTTCTTCTTCTAGGCCTTGCTCGAGCCCTCACCGCCTCCCGGAGACGGCGCGGGCTTGTTCCCAGCCCCACCAAAGAAGGCCCCCACGGCCTCGTCGCCGGCAGCGTAGTCGGCGACGACGTCCATGAGCTCGTTCACCGTCTTTGGGCGATTGCGCCCGAGCTCCCGCACGAGCTCTTTGCAAGTGGTGCCTAAGACGAATGCCAGGATGACGTCGTTATCTGGAATGTGTGGCGGCTCGGTGCGCGGCTTTGAGAAACGTCGAGCAAAGTCCGGAGAGATTCCATGGTATTTTGCTTGCGATTACGGAGATCCCACGAGTTCGGGTCGATGTAGGTGCCCTTGAAGTTCCCCTCGAAAATCCGGACCAGTCGGCCCAATCGTAGATCCGATTGAGGAAGCTCCTCGAGCCACCGTCGTGCGGTGTCAGAGAGAAACAAAGGAAGCTGGCGTATGATTGCCCTATCCTCTCGAGCGCCTCCCAGCTGGCAGGCCAGCCGGAAATCAGCCAGCCAGAGCTCTGGCTTGGTTTCCCCGTTGTACTTGACCACGCTCGTGGGGGTCGAAACGGGTTTGGCAACGGCGTGTTGCGGATAGCTCGACCGAAGACTCGAGGGCCGGCGGCTCGGAGCCTCGCCGGTCCTCGTCGCCGCGTCGTAGCGCCCTCGATGGGCCTTGTAGCCACGGTCCTCGGCACCCGCAGCCTTGCATCGTCGATTGTCGTTGATGTCATGACGCGCATCTTGAGGCGCGCGGTTGTCGAGGATGCGTTCTCGAGCGGGGGCTCTACCACCTCGAGGGTGCCTCCCGGTGGACGGAACCCTCCCGCTCGTGCCGTGGTTGTTACGTGGCCGCCTCACGCCGTCTTGAGGCCGAGCTCGGCCGCCGGACGGCCGCGACTTGGAGGAGCCCCGGATCTCATCTCGTATCCGTAATGCGTGCGGATTCGAGGGTGCCGGCATGTCCCGCAGCAACATAGCTGCCGCGAGGACATTTTGGCTTGCTCGGGGGAAGTGGGCTGGCTCGATCGGCACCTCTGGCCGCCCGTCGTTGACGATGCGGTTGAGGACGTCTCGCGCCTTTCCTCGAGCGCCAAGAGGTCGAGGTGGAGGGAGTTGGCTTATCTCAAGGGTCCTTTTGAGCAAGTCCAAGTTCGAGCGCTCCGCCTCCATCTTGGTCTCGATTTCCCGGATCTGGGCCCATTGTGCTGCTAGAGCATCGTCTTCAGGTCGTCGGTTATCTTGGGCTTGTAGTGGCGGTCCGCGCGGTTCAATCACCTGCATGGCTCCAGCTGCCGATGTCCCGACCGCTGGGGTCACGTCTGCCCGGTTGGCTGTAGGGACGGCCGCGGCGGCGCCATCTCTGGTTTCCTCATCCGATGGGGACGTCGTCATTGAGATGAAAACACTCGCGAGCCGGGTCATAGCACCCTGAGTCCGAGTCATCGGAGTCTGGGCTAGCGCTGGACGGTGTCCAGGGCCTCCCCGTGCTCTCCTCCTCGATCCAGCGGCGCATATTCCTGACCGTGTTGCGGCGTTGCGAGCCCGGTGCTCTATCAAACCCGTAGTCCACCGACGCCGGCCACACAATCTCCAAGTCCATGGTGGCATGCAGGAGGGGGCCGGGGCTCTCCTCCCGCGGTCCCATGACTGACCGAATCTCATTGGCATATGTAGTGGCGGTGTTGGTGAGCCCAAACGGGAACCTGTGACGGGCTCGGTAGAGCCCGTGCGGCAACAGGTTGGGTGACGTCGGCCGTGCGCCTGCTCGAGGTGCCACACCGGGCTCCCTTGGCGAGCGCATGGCGAACGTGAAGCCAGGGTCCACGTCAAGGACTCCCTGCCCATGCGCCACCCCCTGCCGCACACTTGGTACCCAGGCTGGGTGCATCGTGGCGTCTGACTGGGAAGGCACACGAGTAGGGTGCTCAGGGCCCTGTGCCTGCTGACGGTGATGCTGATGCTGGTGGCGTCGGCGACGTGGTGGCGAGCCGTGGTGGCGCGGTCGGCGCGCGGCCCCACCAGCGCGTGGGGGTGACGAGCGTCCCCCTCCTGTTTCACCGATCGAGAGTAGAGCCATGTCGTGGCCTGGGCCGAGCGACACGAACTCTAGACTCCCAAACCAGATCACCGTGGCGAACGGAAGCGAGGAAGCGGGTGATGCCATCCGGAAAATGGCGGGAATCGAGCGACAAACACGCAGTCCCCCTACCTGGCGCGCCAACTGTCGGTGTTTCGTACCCCGGGGGGTATAACACCAACGAGTAAATTTCTATGCGTGCTCCCTAATCCGGATGGTGATGCAAGAAGGACACAAGTGTTTATCCCGGTTCGGGCAAAGAATGCCCTACGTCCCGAGGGGAGAGATTTGTATTATCTTGCACCGGGGTGCTTGTACAGGGGTGTCTACAAGCGGGACTTAGCCGTGAATGAGTGTGTGAAAATGTGGGAATGTGTGTGAGTGAAGGCGTGAAAACGTGCCCTAGGCTAGATCCTGGCATCCCCTTTTATAGGCCAAGAGGAGGCTCAAGAGTACAGAGTAGATAGGGCTATCGTATGTGTGACGTCGAGATACGGTCGTTGGGTCGAGTCGTCGGGGCCCGTGGACGCCTTCCTCGATCCGTACGAGCTCGTGGATCCATGCTTTTACCCGGTCGAGCCCGTAGCGGTGTGGGCGATGATGGCTCGCTCGCCCTCCTCGATCGTGGGGCGCGTAGTCGAGGTACGGTCTTGCGGCGTAAACGAGCACGTGCGTCCGGAACCCATTGTATGGCCGTCGAGGTGGGAAAGACAGGACACTGCGCGCCCTTGCTCAGGTCGCGTCCGTCATCATTCCTCGAGTGGTTAGTGTCTGTTTCGACGGGACTGAGCAGCGGGTTTGGTGGTGCGCAGAGTTGACAATCACGTTCCAAGGGGGTGTCGTACACGGCATAGTGTTCAGCGTGGTGTAATAGTGATGCCTGTCATGCTCGAATCCCGGGTATGGGCGGTGGAATAGGAGAAGTGACCGGCGTACTTCTCACTATTTCACGCACTGTAGCCATGGGGTTAGGCGGAGCAGGCGCACTTCCCACTGTTTCACGCACTGTAGCCATGTGCGTGCCTTGGATAGGCAATTATTGCAGGCGGACTCGGCGGGCGCTCGTTCGGCGGTCTCCGTCTGTCTCGAGCGGTCGCTCGCTCGGCGGTTCCGTCTCGAGCGGTCGCTCGCTCGACGGTCTACCGTCTCGGCGGTCACTCGCTCGAGCGGTTTCCGTAATGTTTTCTCGGCGGGTGAGCGGGGCTGGCGTCGAGTAGGCGGGCTTTGTGGCTTTGTGGCTTTGTGGCTTTGTGGGCCTGATCGTGGGCCGGCCTAGCTCGAGGGGGATTGGGGGTTTCTTTGGTCAGTTGGCTTTTGGGATTTTTAGAGAGGGATGAGGCCGATTTGCTCATCTCTAATTCACCCAATTTAGGACCCCCTAATCTAGGTATCCGACAGTATGCTTGTCTCCTTAACCATCATTACCAAAGTCTGGCTTTGCAAAACAGGGTGCTCATGTGCTGGAAAAGATGGTATATTAAAAGTGCAAGTCCCAAGGAATATGCCTCTCCCTAATTTGTCCAACGGCATGAGTCACGGCAGGAAAAAAACAAAGTTCACGAGGTAGAAAACAAAAGAAGTGCTTGATAATTCCAAAGAAAACGTTTGTATTGATCGTTCAGTTCTTCTCACTGTCGTCCTTGTCATCCGCTGCCTCTTTATCAACGAAAACACACCAGTGAAACAAACACCCGTGAATCCATATGTTTTCTTGCCATTTTTCAGATGTTACTAGAATGAGAATGAGACCATAGAAAGCCAGAACCTTCAGCAAAATCGCTTTGCCTTTTGAGAGGAAGAATACTACTTCTCAACATTGAAAGAATTAAAAATTTGATCACTTGAAGTCCAAAAAGCAAATGAAAAGGACAATACATTAACGAGAAATTTTACCATCATTGTGAAGAAAACCTTTTTTTAAAAAAAAAATACTGTGAAGAAAACTTGATCATTTTCAGCATCTTAGGAGCTGTAAGAATTCTCAATTATAACTAGGGTGGTTAATTTCGGTTGCCCTGTAAAATGCTCTTTTGTCTAGCTAGTCTCACCCTAGAAAAAGAGGGCACCAACTTTGTTTTTATGCGAAGACAATGTCCAGTGTACACGTACGTAAAAAGATGTCACGTCTCATTTGGCCAAACTTCGCTGTGGGATTTTGGCCTTATCTCTGTGGCTTAACTTTTTCTAGAGCCTAGACCCCGTCCAAGCCAAAAGGATTTGTTTTTTGACCTTGCATTGAATCCAACGTATACGTTACGAACACGCTTTTGTTTTGAAAAATAAGCAACGTAAGGAAAGTAGGCAGTTTAATTTGATTGAGAACAGGTACATTCTAGGGTGCTTTAAATTTTAGAAAATCGAAGACTTGGCCTTGTTTTAATGCATTTTCCCTGTGTTTTTTTTTCATAAAAATGAACTGAATCGTCTGAACAATTCATGTGTTCTAAACAAGCCCGTAAAGTTTTTGAATTTCCTTGAACTTAACTTGGTGTGTTTTTTGTGTGAAATAAAACTTGGTAGTCACTATACATAACTTTTACCAGAAACGGACCGTTGTGTGATTTACAATTTACAAAAGGAGAGAAAAACACACCATAAAAAAAATGAAAAACAATGGTGACGTCATCACCGTCGTCTCCTTCCTCCCTCCTTCCTGGTCGGTCACCATGGAGAATTCCTCAGATAATACGACGACCTAGCTTCCACTCCCTCCGTCTCCGCCCCGCATTCCCCTTCCCCTCCTCCCCCAAATCAGAACGCAGATATTTGAGCTCGCACCGTCATCATCGTCTCCTCCCTCTCCCCATTGGAAGCGAGCCGCCGTCCCCGAAATTCCTATAAAGAATTGCGGGTGGAGGTGGAGCCATCACCCACGCCGCCAAGATCCTGTCCTCTTGCGCCGCCAGCTCGCAGCTCCACGCCGGATAGACAGAAGAGCCTAATCTTTTTCTTGCTCTGCTCCCCCTTTTCTTTTGGCAGGATTGCACTGCACGCACATCCTCCCCCATGTGACACCTGCGAAAGTGAGAGCACAGATTTCTCTTGCTGCCGCCGCCGTTTCTCGTCTCCGTTCTGCTCTGATAAACCTCGCATAAAGCTTCGGTTGTTCCTCTGCTCTCGATCCCAATCGGCAGCGAGCAGGGCTCCTCCGCTTCTTTCTTCCCCGCTCCAAGATCTCCCCTCCTGTTCTTGAGCCCGCGGAAATCCTTGGAGGAGCTGCTGGAATTTGTAGCGCGCGAGAGAGGTGGGATTTCTCTCCCCTTTTGATTTGATTGACCGGTTCGTCCCCACAATTTCTCACTTTTTTCTCTCCGGGTGTTCCGGCTCCTTGTCCAAGAACAGGCTTCCGTTTCCTGCGGCGGCGGCGGCGGCCCCGGCACGGTTCTTGATTTGGGGGGAGAGCACACCTGGGTCCCGCGCCAATGCAGCCGGACCCGAGCGGGGGCGCCAATGGCAAGGCGAAGGCGAAGGCGGTGCCGGTGACGGCTCCGGCTCCGGCTCCCGCGCCGTCGTCGGGCGGGCGGCCGGCGTCCGTGCTGCCGTACAAGACGGCGAACGTGCGGGACCACTACCGCATCGGCAAGAAGCTCGGGCAGGGGCAGTTCGGCACCACGTACGCGTGCGTGGGCAAGGCCGACGGCGCCGAGTACGCGTGCAAGTCCATCCCCAAGCGCAAGCTGCTGTGCCGGGAGGACTACGAGGACGTGTACCGCGAGATCCAGATCATGCACCACCTCTCCGAGCACCCCAACGTGGTGCGCATCCGCGGCGCCTACGAGGACGCGCTCTTCGTGCACATCGTCATGGAGCTCTGCGCCGGCGGCGAGCTCTTCGACCGCATCGTCGCCAAGGGCCACTACAGCGAGCGCGCCGCGGCCAAGCTCATCAAGACCATTGTCGGGGTCGTGGAGGGGTGCCACCCCCTCGGCGTCATGCACCGGGACTTTCTCTTTGCCAGCACCACCGAGGAAGCCCCACTCAAGGCCACTGACTTTGGCCTCTCCATGTTCTACAAGCCTGTTATGCACTGGGTTTCTTTGCTTTTACATTGCTCAGTTTGGTAGGGGACGTCAACTGCTGCTGTTTGCTGTTGCCCTTGATAAATGGATTCGTGCTCGTTCATTTGATGCAGTGCACGGGACATGGGTGTCGGGATGACGAATCCCACCCAACGCGCTGGTGGTTCTGGCAACGGTAAGAATGTGAGATGGACAATCTGCTGTATATGGCTCGCTGGCTGAGGATGACAAAAGGAGCGGGAGCCCCATGCTTATAAGTTAGCAAGCTAATTCTTCTATACATACATGCTCGTATATGAAATTTCTTGTTGTTTTGGCACTAGCTGTTTATTCCATGTGGTCTAAATGTTTGATGAAATGTGCAGGAGGCCAACAGCCAGTTGCCTGCCAGGCAAGCCATCCTGGCCACAGGCAGATGAAATCCAACGCCTGGGAGCTGCTGCCTGGCAGGCAAGGTTGCCTGGCTGCACAACCAAACAGCACAGGGATTCAGTGGACCTGGAGACACATCAGGCGTTTTGTTCACAGGAAATCCGGATTACCAAATACCTGAAACTTTGTATGAAATGCTTATTTGTAACTTAGTGCTCCAATGCATGTTTATTGATTGGTAGCCTGAAACTGCAAAGTGGCAACTGATGCCATTTTCTTTTGGTATTAGCCACGCAAGAAGAAGCTGTGTTCACTGCGTTTAGCAAGATCAAGTCTGTCAGGACCTGCTCCATCCTGCAAGCCAAGTTTACGAGGAGAGGGGCTCTTCTACAGGGGAAGGTCAACGAATTGATTGACAAGTCAGTACTTGTTTGCTGAATTGTTGTTTCTTCATCTTGTTTGTTCTGTACTTGCACTATCCGTTCTTTTGCATGAGTCTACATACCTTCAGTGATAAAATGGTTTAAAACACATGATGTTTAAATGTGATTTAGATGTGTTAATTACGTAGCTGCCTAAATTTCTATGTTGTGATTGTTAAATGAGTTTCCTTTCTAAACCTTGTAACATTTTGTTTCAGTGGCAATCACATTCATGTTGTTCACCTTTTAGCATGCAGATGTTCTTTAACATGTCAATGACTCAATGAGTACATCTTGACTCTAGTTCAATTGTTTATCCCCTGTTTGCTAAATTCATTTGTCTTTTGGCAATCACTGTTTTTTATGTGCACAAAGAGTTTTTCTTCTAACTGGCAACGTCTGTTTAGCTCGATAAGCAACTCATTACATAAGGACACAAAGGGAACTGATTGCCCGATGTGCAGTAGTCTAAATAAGAACATTCCTAGTTAGTAGCTAGCATTCTTCTGTCTTCTGTTTGGGGAAGATATGTGTGTATGTGATGCTACTGCATACATATATAGCAAAAAAAAAAAATGTTCTTGTAATATGGATCACTGCCGTTTAGCAGCTGCAACCAGCAGTGATATGTCATTAACACTGCCGGGTGAAGTTGAAAACCCTTGTGAAAACTGGATAGCACTGCCGCCACCAATGATTGCCAATTTTCAATGCAGGTTTTTGAACTGGCAGTGATACCAGCAGCTATAGCTGCCACTTGTCCACTGCCAATTCCAAAACCAGGAGTGAAAGGGGTTTTGGAACCAGCAGTGATGGCTTGTTCAGTAGTGTCTCCCACTTCTAGCCATGAATAATACCAGCCCGGAGACAATCAGTGCTCAAGTGGCGTACGTGACATGTTCAAATTTGTCATGCAATGCAGAACAGAAACACTACATTCAAATTTATCATGCAGTAGAGAATAGAAATACTACACATTTGTCATGGTAGTGGTATATTAACTTTGCTCATCATTCAGTTACAATAGATTTTGGATCATTCAAAGTGGCAGCAATCGAATAAGAAACACACTGAATACTGTGACTGTTAGGAAGACGTTAACCTTCCCTTTTCTTCTTTATACGAAGGTACTGGGATCTTATGAATATTCTTGAAAAAGAAACACGCTTAACAAGAAACATGGTGGATAATAAACGAAAATTCTATGCAAGCCCTTCAATCTAAATAGTAACTAATGCTTCAGTATCCTCTAAGATATGCTTCCTGGATCCCATGCAGTTTGGCAGCCACCTCCTGCATGCTGATGCGCTCATTGAGAGATGTCTTTGTGCAACAGAGTCCAATGCTCAGCACAGACTGCAGAATTTGTGTTCCACTATCCACCTTGCTGTGGTCCAACTCTTGCAGCAGCTGCGGGTCAATAATCTGCAACACATTATTAGATAAGTTGATTTCTGCTAACTTTGCAATGGTCATTCCATCTTTGAACATGTCATCTGTTGGTCTCTGATGAATATATTATTTAATTAGAGAACACAAAGTGAAAAGGGACAGTAACTGGAGCAATGTATCCAATGGTTCCCCTAAGTGCAATTGAGGAAGTGGAACTTGAGTCAACAAAAGTCGATGCTGCTGTGTCAAATTTGAACCTTGCTAGCCCAAAGTCTCCAACATGAGCTACCATGCTATCATCCAGAAGGATGCTGCTAGGTTTCAGATCACAATGTATGATTTTTCCTTGGTGGTTATGGTGCAGATACGCCAACGCTTCTGATACATCCACCAGGATGCTCAACCTTTGAGCTAGTGGAATAAAATATGAAGGGCCTTCAGTGTCTTGTATCGAGTACAATAAGTTATGTAGGTCTCCTCGCGGCATGAACTCATATACTAAGGCTTTGAAATCATTTCCACTATCATCAATGCTTGAGCATGCAGTTAGGATATGAACTAGATTGCGATGATGCACATTTCTCAAAGCGTTACATTCTGCGATGAAACTTTTTTTTGCTCCTCTTGTGCCTAATTTGAAAACTTTGATGGCAACCAATTCTTCGTCTTGAAACAATTTTCCTTGATAAATAGAACCATATCTTCCCTGACCAATTACTCCCTCCGTCTCAAATTGTAAGTCATTTTAAGAATCTTGAAGAGTCAAAGCATCTCAAGTTTGATCAAAATTTTATAAAAAATTATAAAGATTTTTGACATCAAAATTAGTATACTATGAAAATATAATTGGCGGAAAATTTAATGATACTTAGTTGGTATCATTAATGTTATTATCTTATCGTATAAATTTGGTCAAACTTGAGATGCTTTGACTCTCCAAGATTCTTGGAATGACTTACAATTTGAGACGGAGGGAGTACATAAGATGCCGCAATAACCATACGAAATTTTGGGGAACTCTCTCCCAAATGAGGGTAAGGAAATAGCTTTTGTCTTCTGTTTTCGCCTTTGGAAAAAGAAAAAGGAAATGACCACTCCAAGCAACAGCACTATGGCTAATGGGATGACTACTTTCAGTAAAACTGATAGCTTGTGCTTAGATGAATCTGAATGCATGATAGGACATGCAAGCAGGTGTAACTCCAGTGGCCCACCACAAAGCCCCTGATTGCTATCAATCAGCACTGCTGTTGCATTCTTGAATATCCCTTTAGTTGGGACCTCACCTCTAAGATTGTTGAATGACAAATCTAGCTCCTCAAGAATTCGTAGGTTTCCAAGCGATGCTGGTATGGACCCAGTTAAGTTGTGAGACAAGTTGAGCATTTTTATGCTACTTACTAGAAAGATAGCGCCGCGGTAGCCCCTGATGGGCCCATCTGTTTTCTTTTAGTGGATTGTTAAAATATATAGGGTATCTAATTAAGGGAATACTTACTCAGGATATTTAGATGTATAATTATGAACTAGTTAAGTGCCCGTGCGTTGCTACGGGTAAAACATCTAATGGCGGCATACAACAAGAGAAAAACATATTAGAAATACAATGAGTTAAGAGATCATAGCAGCCTGAGAGTTTAGGTTGTCAAATGAAATGCACGATTCAGAGTTCATGCTATGATCTTACTAACATGAGTTTAGAGATCATAAGACCTTATGATAGCTTTTGAGGAAAACTAAACAAACAGCGAGACCCTTATAGTTTTGTGATATCTGTTCCCTAGAACCCAATTTTTTCTAGCTCATGAGTTATATCCTATTTGAATCCTTTTAGACAAATTTAGCACTAATTGCATAAGAAAACACTTGTGGTTTCGACTACGAGAAAATAGAAACCGATAGCATCCATGCATTTGCATTTTAGGCAAATCTGTCGACACATACAGATCATACACCAACACACTCAAAGTAGGAAAGTCCTTTACTTAGACCAAATCACAATGTTACAGTGGGGCTCAGACACGAAATTTAGACCAAATCACAGTGTTACAGATGTATAGATGGTTCAGCAACGCCAACGACGACGGTAGTGCGTTGCTACGGGTAAAACATATTAGAAATAGTGGAGTCTTTGTGAACACAAGTGAAAAGGCTATGGAAAGGCCAGTGCATATTTGTGTTGGGCACTTGGCACGAGTAGATAATTTAGCCGACTACAAATTTCAGTGTCATTTCAATATGTTTTGAGTTTTTGACACATCAGCAATAAGTGAATAGTGAGCTGACTATGTCTAAGGGAAAGCATTTCAATGAGTTCATGTTGAGAGGCAGCAACGTGAATTTTATGGTAATATAGTTTTGCATTGTTACTATGTCAATTCAGCAAGGTCCTACAGGACTGTTTTAACTCTTGCAATCACAAGCACGGAGCACCTATATATAGAAAAAGCCTCAATCTTGTTGCATCTTGCAAAGAAAACACTCAATCAATGTTGTTTCATCCAAATGAAGGATTCTTTTGCCTTTTGCTCAGTTTATCATCATGGTTTTAAAATGGTCGTTTAGCACTGCAGGATGATTTATTTTGTTTACCTCCATTAGCAGTGTTAGTCTTGTCACCTAATGGTCCTGGGAGAGCCACTATTTTCCATTGGATTAACTCGCAAATGCCTGAGAGTCATACGGTAACCACTAACATTACGTTTGAACAAGGCAATTTAGTGCTACATGTTGGCCTAGCAACTAATGCCAAAGAGCGACAGGCTACTGGTGCTAAATCATTAGGTTTGGTTGGAATGTTAAAACTTGCAACTGAATAGAAGTACTGCAAAATAAAAAAGAGAAGAAACTCCGAACTTACTCTTCTTCAATCTTTGCTTTCCAAAGCCAGTGCACAAATAATCAAGGTTTATTCAGGACCACACGTTCCTGTAAAAGAACATCAGCATAGATATTTCAATCATGAGACATCAACATATTGCAAAGTACATGGTCTACTTCCACGAGCATGTTATTGACAAATCTGCAAGCAAGTTTTTTTGAACAATCTGCAAGCAAGTTTCTTGCCAAATCATAATCAGAAATTTAATTCTTTTACACCATATGTTATTCTATTTGTCACTGCAAATTGAACCTCAGCAACAAATTTGATATTGACAAATAAACTATATGCGTATATATATCTTCTTTAGCCCCATACTGTCCCACGTTGATGAGAAAACAAACAAATAGGTTGAAGTAGATAGAAAGAGGTGATGAGAAAACAAACAAATCGGCTCTGGTTAGCTAAGTATTTTCAAGCATTATGACAAATCTAATTTCCCACCACTGCAGTCACCTAGGAGTAGTTTCTCTGGTGTACACCAACATCTATCAGGATTATACATCAGCAGCAGGTTGTAAAAGCAGTTTGCTACAAGATAACATAGAGGTTTCCTCATGGGCTAGAATAGTACTATTACCAATTGTTAACATTGGTCAAAATTACCTAATCTAGTCTAGAACTATAAAAGACTGAAGTCAGATGCACGGTCAGTTTCCCTTGCAATAAATAGTCCTATCGCCAATTGTTAACATTGGGGAAAATTACGAGATAGTAGCAACAAATCGAATCTAAAATTCACTTTGGCGTAGACCTTCAGTAATGCACATAAAATGCAGTTTTATTTAGCGCATGGCATCAATTGAGGGAATGATTTATACTAATACATTTGGGGAGGATTGGTGGCTCACCATCGAACAGACGCAGGTAGACGGCGCTTGACGCAAGGAGAGTAGCTGCCGTGCGCTGCCTGGCCTTGGCTTGGGAACGGCTTGGATATCGGCGACCTCCAGGCTTGACGACGACGGCGATGTCGGAGCAGGCAAGGAGCAAGGCGGTCTCCTAGTCCCGCTGCTCGTATGCCCTCGCCCTCGTCGTCGATACTCTGCCTCCGTGGGTACACTGAGCCACCTCAGCCGCCGGGAAGGTGGCCTCCGCCTCCGCCGGGACGCCGCTTCCCTGTGCCCGCAGGAGAGACTGGGAGGCGAGCATGAAACAAAGGTCAGGGTTGTGCGGGCGGGAGGGAAGGAGGTGGACTCGTGCGCGGGATGTGGGGGCAACCTCGACCTCGTGCGCAGGCGAGGTGCGACGGTTCCGCGAACGCGCCGCAGAGGGAGCGAGGTGGGGGATTAACGCTCAGACGAGGCAGCGGTAGTGCGATGGGTGCTGGTTAGATCCAGGACGCCGCTTCGCCTCCGGGACGCCGCTGCGCACCACCTATTCTTGACGCAGACTCGACGATGTCGTTGCCGCTCCGCCTCCGTCACCTCCTCCGCTCGGGCGTCGCTCCGCCTCCGTCGCACCCTCCGCCTCCGGGACGCCGATCTACCTCCGTTGCACCTCCGCTTTCGGGACGCCGCCGCCGCTGGGACGCCGATGTACCTCCTCTGTGGCGACGAACCAGCCGTGGCGACGAACGGCATCTCGGCGGACAAGGACGACGTCGGGGGCGGCGGACAAGGACGACGTCGGAGGCGGCGGACAAGGACGACGGCCCCCACGCTTGGGCAATGACGGCGGCCGAGGCACGCGCGACGGCGAGGACCGCCCGCGACGGATGGGCATAGGAGCGCCGGGCCCACCTATCATGCGGGAGGTGAGGTGAAGTCGGGCAGTGTTTCACCGAGAGGCGAGGTTACAACGCCCGGGTGAACGATTCTCTTTGGTAACTTTTAGTGGTAGAGATTGTTCTGTTGTTTTCTTCCTTTTTTTATCATAGAGATGTTTGTCTTTGGATCCATTTTCTTGAAATGATTGCTAACTGTCTGATCTAATATCCAGGATACAAGTGGACAAATTGTGTTAGAGGACATTGCATTTCCTGCAAAAGTGCCCCCCTCAGCACCTCCATTGTCTGAGTTTCCTAATAGCATTGGTTTACAGTTTAAACATGTATGTCAGTTCTTCCGTTTTCAATATCTTTGGGTGTTACTGTTCCTTTCAAGTCTTAATTGTTTACATATGAATTACATTGTTCTGTTGTTTTCTTCCTTTTTTTATCATAGAGATTTTCAACTTTGGATTCATTTTCTAGAAATGATTGCTAACTACCTGATCTAATATCCAGGATACAAGTGAACGAATTGTGTCAGAAGACATTGCATTTCCAGCCAAAGTGCCTCCCTCAGCACCTCCAATGTCTGAGTTTGCTCATCCTTTTTTTGCTGAAGAGCCTTCACTTTCCCAATTTCATGAGAAAAGAGACGGAGTGACAGAGGAGAAGTTAGTCGACAAGAATCAAATTTTAGAATCTTTTGGTTCGTTGATCATACAGGAAATGCCAGGCACACTGACAAATGCTGGAAAATCAATCCAGTCAGACAAGCAGGATACCTCAAACAAAGTGTCCAAGAGGCCCAAGTTGAAGTCAGTCAAATCACTTCGTGTTGACACAGGCAGGAGCAGGGAGAGAAGCAGCAATCTGAGCCATAGCTTTCAAAAGGGAGACCAAAATGAGATTCTTGTATGTTCTCAGAGCTGTGGGACAGAATGCGATGCTTATATAGCTTTATTTGGTATTTCTGAAGTTGTAAGAGCTGAAGAAAAGGAAGAGTTGATTGTTGAAGATAAGGTTGACATGAATCCCCCAGCCAGCATGATCATGGAGGGAAATATGAAAGAGAGAGAACCTGGTAATTATATCCCACGGGCCACGGGCCACCTCTGGCGGCCATAGATGAGAGAGAATGGGGAGGGGATGCCAGCACGACGGTGGATCAAGCGCGAGGGCCACGATCCTTGTAGGATCAATGGCGGCGCGCGGCTGGGGATTGCGAGGTGTAGTGGATTTCTGGGCTCGCTGCGGAAGTGGCTAAGAGAAAGGGGAAGGTTAGCAAGTGGTTGAAAAATTCCCACGTTGGCATACCGGCGCTCGAGCCCTACTAGCAACGCTCAAGATGGTGTGTGGTGGGGAGCCTTTGAAGCCGCGCGTGCGTAGGCGGGGTTGAGATGGGTGAGAAGCCTCGTATCAAACTTCTTCTTCTAGCCATCAGATCTAATGTAGTCTTTCGTGAGCCCTTGATTTTAATAGAGACAAATTCTTGTGTGCGGCTTTTAGGCGCACAGTACCTAGAGACTCAGCGGGAAACATTGTTTTTGGTGGACCAAGCATAGTTCTGATTTGTCCATTGTAGTAGAGATTAGACTTGTGTTATTCCACCAACCGGCACTATCCTATATGATAGAAATTTTGGAAATCGTAAGCATGAGATGTTATTTGTATAATACATCTAGCTAATGAAAATTACTTTTACTAATTTGTATGTTTTTCTCTCTTTGTTCATTTTCTAGCCCAATATTTATATAGATGCTCTTTAATCTTTAACCAATTTTAACAAACTTACCAATAATATATATGTTTTTTCATCTATATCTATATGTTTCTTTTGTATACCACCTCAGTGTATTTTCAATGCACATTTAGTTAAATCGAGACAACGCATCTTATTTTTACTATGAATTAGAAAAGAACCGATGAGAATTGCTTCCCTCTTAACGAAATACACGGCAATGGACAAAGGGGTGGGGGAGTGGGAGGGGATGGAATGCTTCCATAAAGAAGAGAGACGTGTGAAATCTAGCCCAGCCCATTTCTTTCTTGTTGTCACAACGCATGAGGCCCAACTTTTACGACCCACTCCTATTTCTCAGCGCACTCGGGACAGACACTCACCTATTCTAATTCTAACTGTTGCGACCATTCCAAATCCAAATCCACCGGCTGACTCCCTTCCCACCTCCAAAATCTCATCCACCGCCTCCCTCATCCCCTCCACATTCTTTTGGAATCCCCTGGCCACAAGGCTTCAAATTCACACACACGGCTGCCACCCGCGTCTTCTCGACCTCACCAGCGAGCACACAACCACGAGCATTAAGAGAAGACATATTCCCCATGGCATGGCGGTGGCGAATGGGGACACCCTAATCGAAAATGAGCTCTGAAAATGATAGCCATGTTTAGAGGCGGGCCTCTTACGCAGTCCATCACTATGAAAAAAGCCATAGCCATTAAGAAACCTAAGTATATAAGGCCACATTTCACCCGCCGTCACCCACGGCTCTATAGCCCATCGGTTTCTCTCCAAACACACTTGCGTAAACTCGCAAAATCAATGTCATGGTTTAGAGTGTCTTTTTAGTTAAAAAATCAAAAAAAAAACTTTGTAAGGTTCTTAAAACACAAAAATTATATCTAAGCTTTCAGAATTTTCAAAAACAATTATAGAAATATATTGGGATATTAAAATCCAAATAAATTATTTAAACCTCATGAAAATATATCTAGATGCTTCAAAAATAGATTTCACTCTAAAAAAGAAAACAATATCAAAAAAATCTAGAAAAGAAATCCATAAACATTAATGTTGAATGCATCGACGCTGCTTGCATATTATTTTTTTCTCTTTAAAAGTTTCAAAACACATTTGCATACCAATGATAACGTTTTATGAATATTTTAGATTTTCCATTTCTCATGAGCTAAATATATTTTGAAGTATCTAGATTTATTTTATGTGATATAAATATTTTATTTGGAATTACTATATCCTATTTTTTCTTAAAATTTTTGGAAATTTTAAAAGCCTGTTACAGATATTTCTATGGTTTAGAAACCTTATCAAGTATTTATCGGATTTTACTAACTTAAAATGGTACAAAACCACCTGTAAAAATATTCAAAACCAAGAAAATGAGATAATATAAATGGTTTTAATAGTTAAGAGCGTAAAATATTTAGTTTTAGTTTTATAAAAAAATCAGACTACATATACAATAGTTTAAGAAGTACTATAGAATATATTTTTTGTTTCCTTCCGTACATTACGATGAAAGGCCACTCATCGACGCCAGCTCAGCCCAGTCCGCATGCGGAGGCCTGATCCTCTCTTACTCGCCACAGCGCAAGAGGCCCAATACTGACAGCCCACGCTGATCATGCTCTTCAAATTACTCGGCCCACTGGACACACGCTGACGCCTTCAAGCGGGGCGGACACGCCAGTTCCAATTCCCGCCGTTACTATTTTGAATTCAATTGCTTTGTACTAGGACCTGGAGACGTACTGTTGGGTCATTAAGTTCCCTCGGAAATCAAAACAAGTCAGTTCGCGCATTGAAGCCAAGCCGTGACTTAAACGGTGCGAAATCAATGAGGCATGTTTAATTCTGTAGCCGTATGGTCGCAGATCAGATATTAATGAGCTAGAGCAACAGGCAGGACCGCAGGAGTATCTTTTGGTTCCGTTCACTCGATCTGGATGAGGAAATGAGGATTACTGCATATTCTTACTCTAAGCCAAATCATGCAAACACTCTGTTTTCAGTTTTCCGTAACAAAAAAGCGTGTTTGCTGATGGCGTGCGCTCTACCGTGACTGGCAATGGCATGCCTGCGCAAGTTGATCGAACAGACGGCTTCCTCAACGCACCTTCGGCAGATTCGATGCGCGGAAGCGGAGGAGGAGGCGTGGGGGTGGGCAAGGAGGACTCGCCGGTGTGTATGGTCGGGCGGCACTCCGACTGCCACTGCCACGTGCTGGTCGTCAGCTACTTCCACCTCCAGTTACGGTGCCGACGACAACAGAAGCTCACCAGTTCAACGACCTCTGCTCACTGTTGGACGCCGGCCTCTCTGTTTCCTTTTCGCCCTTCCTCTGCATCCTATGTGATGAGCTCGTGATCTCAGCCCTGCCTCGATTGATCGAATTCTGCGGACTGGTCTTGTCTGCTAGTCTTTGTTTCAGTTGATTCATGCTCGTTCATTTGATTGAGTGCACGGGACATCGCTGCCTAGTTCTCCTTATATGCTCGCAGAAAGACTTTCTTGTTGTTCTGGAGGTAGCTGTTGATTCGTTGTCTTCTAGATGTTTGCTAAAATGTGCAGGAACTCAATATCCAGTTAGTGTCTGGGCACATGGATTCAGTGGACATGGAGACCCATCAGGTTTGTTCACGTCAAATATGTTTTACCGAAGAGCTGAAACATGGTATGAAATGCTTATCGATATCTTTAGGTCTGCATTCCCTGTTCATTGATTTGGTAGCCTGAAACTGCAAGTGGCTACTGATGCATCTCTTTTTTGTTTGTATTAACCACGCAAGAAGAAGCTGTGTTCAGTGCGTTCAGCAAGATCGAGTCTGTCAGGATCTGCTCCATGAGAGAGCGTTTCTTAATAGGTCCAAACGCTCCAACAGCTAATTCACCCTTTTTTACGAGAAGTTGGTCACGACAAAAAACAAACATGGTCACAACTCACAACATGTTTATGACGCCTTAAGGTTCCCAGCCAATTAAAAAAAAATGCAGTCGAGAGAATAATAGTAGATATCTCAGGAGAAATTAATGAGCTCACAGCACAAATAAAATATGGAAACGGAGAACATTAACCACTGTAAATTCCATAGAGTTCGATTTGGTTCTCAGCACACCAATCCATACACATATAGCTTGGTTTTGTGTGGCAATCTGAAATTGCCAGTTATTATCACAACATACAAAACCCAAACAGACCCATCAAACCAGCACAAATATGTCGTGACCTTAATTTGACAAACATTTTATTA
Source organism: Themeda triandra (assembly GCA_018135685.1). Classification (NCBI taxonomy): domain Eukaryota; kingdom Viridiplantae; phylum Streptophyta; class Magnoliopsida; order Poales; family Poaceae; genus Themeda; species Themeda triandra. Next base: position 53,066 of record JAENPR010002492.1, read on the forward strand.
CAGGAAACAAAACAACACTCAGACACAAAGCAGAATACAGCTCACAGAGATGAATATAATGGAGACGGCCACCTTAGTTGTGTGGATATGAAAGGAGTTTCACCTCAGGTAGCTTTCGATGATATGTGTCTTGCGCGACACAAACTCCGGCGGCGGCACATGCAAGTAGTAGTCACTCTGCTCTGGCAGCTGCATCTGTAGGTTGTGCCACCACTCACGTTCTCCTCTCACCTCCACTTTAAACTTGGGAAGTTCCTTCTTCAGTAGTGGGAGATGGTGAAAGGATTGGCAGCCCCGGACAAAGAGCTTCTCCCACTTTGGCGTTTCAAATTGGAACAGTACATCATCATGGATGTGCAGCAGTTGTGGAAGCTCCTGGAGGTAGATCTTTACGATCTTTGGGAGTGGAGAAGGTGCTACCTTATATTGAGGTCCTTTGTAGAAAATTGTCTTGAGGTTGGTGCAGAAGAGAATGACCAGTGTCTCCAGAGCAGGTAATGATAAACTACATGGGAACAATTTCTCCAGCCGTGGGCGTCTTTGCAGTGAATGTGCTTTAGTTGATTCAGAGTGATCAACCAAGAATATGAAAGATTACTAGGCTCTACCACAATTAGCAGGTTATTTAGATCGAAGACCTGCAGTATCTGTAAGTTTGGTAAAGCCTCTGTACCACCTGAACCCATTAGAAATACAGTTGTCATTTGATGGCAACGCTGGAGCTGGCATTCTTCTAGCTCATTGAGATTGTAATTGAGGTCGGTAAGGCATCTGACGAAATTATCATCTGTAATGAATATTGAGTTTGTCAAAGAGAGAATATGCCTTAAGCCATTTGGGTACTGATTCACTGCTGACATCTCAACATGACGTTGCATTGGCTCAAGTTTCATCGTAGGCATAATGCAAGCTGCCTCACTAAATTGGACATCATGATAACTTGAGTGCCTCTGGATCCTAGCACATAGTTCAACTTCATTGATCCGTGGATTCTTGCTTCTCACACTACT
>JAENPR010002497.1:0-53028 GCA_018135685.1 Themeda triandra
ACTTTTGCATAGCCAAGCCATAGTAATTTTTCACGTTGCCAAACCATGGTAAATTTCCACGGATGGAGTTTCCCTACTAGTGCGAGTACGAACCATTTTTACATTTTTATGTGGTGGGGCCCTCCAATTTTTTTGTCATACGGTTCCTTCGGTCTGACGAATAGATATCGGCTCGGCCAAGAGCCGTACTCTACGGCCTAGCGCTCATCGCCCTAATAGGTGTGGAGCCGTGACCAATGGGCGTTGCAATCGTAAGTGAACATCGGATGCGACCATACATAGCGGCACCCCAACACCTACCCGTGTAGTCCACACATGCCATATTTTCCGCATAAAAGCGTGGTTTTGGGCTTGTAAGGTACTTTTGCATAGCCAAGCTATAGTAATTTTTGTACGTTGCCAAACCATGGTAAATTTCCACTGATGGAGTTTCCTACTAGTGTGAGTATGAACCATTTTTACATTTTATGTGGTGGGGCCCTCGATTTTTGTCATCATGGTTCCTTCGGTCATGACGAATGAATGTCTCGGCCGGCCGTACTCTGACCCAGCGCTCGTCGCCACAATAGGTGTGGGCCGTGACCAATGGACGTTTGCAATCGTAAGATAACATCGGACGCGACCATACATGGCGCCTACACCTACCCGTGTGGTCCACACATGCCATATTTTCCGCATAAAAGGTCGTTGTGGGCTTGTAGGTACTTTTGCATAGCCAAGCTATAGTAATTTTTGTACGTTGCCAAACCATGGTAAATTTCCATGGATGGGTTTCCCTACTAGTGTGAGTACGACCATTTTTACATTTTTATGTGGTGGGGCCCTCGATTTTTGTCATGCGGGTTTCCTTCGGTCACGACGAATGAGATATCGGCTCGGCAGAGCCGTACTCTGACGTAAGCTCGTCGCCACCCCAATAGGTGTGGGCCGTGACCAATGGATGTTTGCAATCGTAAGTGAACATCGGATGCGACCATACATAGCGGCGCCCCTACACCTACCCGTGGTAAACATGCATATTTTCCGCATAAAACGTCGTTTTGGGCTTGTAGGTACTTTTGCATAGCCAAGCCATAGTAATTTTTGTACGTTGCCAAACCATGGTAAATTTCCACGGATGGAGTTTCCCTACTAGTGCGAGTATGAACCATTTTTACATTTTTATGTGGTGGGGCCCTCGATTTTTGTCATCGGTTCCTTCCCGGTCACGACGAATAGATATCGGCTCGGCCAGGGCGTACTCTGACCTAGCGCTCGTCGCCCTAATAGGTGTAGGCCGTGACCAATGGATGTTTGCCATCGTAAGTGAACATCGGACGCGACCATACGCGGCGCCCCTACACCTACCCGTGTGGTCCACACATGCCATATTTTCCGCATAAAGCGTCGTTTTGGGCTTGTAGGTACTTTTGCATAGCCAAGCTATAGTAATTTTCACGTTGCCAAACCATGGTAAATTTCCACACGGATGGAGTTTCCCTACTAGTGCGAGTACGAACCATTTTTACATTTTTATGTGGTGGGGCCCTCGAGTTTTTGTCATCTTGGGTTCCTTCGGTCATGATGAATAGATATCGGCTCATAGAGGCCGTACTCTCTGACCTAAGCGCTCGTCGCCCTAATAGGTGTGGGCCGTGACCAATGGACGTTTGCAATCGTAAGTGAACATCGACGCGACCATACATAGCGGTGCCCCTACACCTACCGTAGGGTCCACACATGCCATATTTTCACGCAAAACGTTGTTTTGGGCTTGTAGGTACTTTTGCATAACGAAGCCATAGTAATTTTTCACGTTGCCAAACCATGGTAAATTTCCACGGATGGAGTTTCCCTACTAGTGCGAGTATGAACCATTTTTACATTTTTATGTGGTGGGGCCCTCAATTTTTTGTCATCGGTTCCTTCGGTCACGACGAATAGATATCGGCTCGGCCGAGCCGTACTCTGCGCCTAGCGCTCGTCGCCCTAATAGGTGTAGGCCGTGACCAATGGACGTTTGCAATCGTAAGTGAACATCGGATGCGACCATACATCGCGAAGCGCCCCTACACCTGCTCGTGTGGTCCACACAAGCCATATTTTTCCGCATAAAAACGTTGTTTTGGGCTTGTAAGGTACTTTTGCATAGCCAAGCTATAGTAATTTTTGTACGTTGCCAAACCATGGTAAATTCCCACGGATGGAGTTTCCCTACTAGTGCGAGTATGAACCATTTTTACATTTTTATGTGGTGGGGCCCTCGATTTTTTTGTCATCTGGTTCCTTCGGTCACGACGAATAGATATCAGCTCGACCGAGCCGTAGCGCTCGTCGCCCTAATAGGTGTAGGCCGTGACCAATGGACGTTTGCAATCGTAAGTGAACATCGGACGCGACCATACATAGTGGCGCCCCTACACCTACCCGTGTGGTCCACACATGCCATATTTTCCGCATAGTTTTGGGCTTGTAGGTACTTTTGCATAGCCAAGCCATAGTAATTTTTGTACGTTGCCAAACCATGGTAAATTTCAACTGATGGAGTTTCCCTACTAGTGCGAGTATGAACCATTTTTACATTTTTATGTGGTGGGGCCCTCGATTTTTGTCATACGGGTTCCTTCGGTCACGACGAATAGATATCGGCTCGGCCAGGCCGTACTCTACGGCCTAGCGCTCGTCGCCCTAATAGGTGTAGGCCGTGACCAATGGACGTTTGCAATCGTAAGTGAACATCGGACGCGACCATACATAGCGGCGCCCTACACCTACCCGTGTTGTCCACACATGCCATATTTTCCGCATAAAACGTCGTTTTGGGCTTGTAGGTACTTTTGCATAGCCAAGCCATAGTAATTTTTGTACGTTGCCAAACCATGGTAAATTTCCACGGATGGAGTTTCCCTACTAGTGCGAGTATGAACCATTTTTACATTTTTATGTGGTGGGGCCCTCGATTTTTTTGTCATCTGGTTCCTTCGGTCACGACGAATAGATATCGGCTCGGCCAGCCGTACTCTGGCCTAGCGCTCGTCGCCCTAATAGGTGTAGGCCGTGACCAATGGACGTTTGCAATCGTAAGTGAACATCGGACGCGACCATACATGGCGCCCCTACACCTACCCGTGTGGTCCACACATGCCATATTTTCCGCATAAAGCGTCGTTTTTGGGCTTGTAGGTACTTTTGCATAGCCAAGCCATAGTAATTTTTGTACGTTGCCAAACCATGGTAAATTTCCACGGATGGAGTTTCCCTACTAGTGCGAAGTATGAACCATTTTTACATTTTTATGTGGTGGGGCCCTCGATTTTTTTGTCATCTTGGTTCCTTCGGTCACGACGAATAGATATCGGCTCGGCCGAGCCGTACTCTCGGCCTAGCGCTCGTCGCCCTAATAGGTGTGGCGTGACCAATGGACGTTTGCAATCGTAAGTGAACATCGGATGCGACCATACATAGCGGCGCCCCTACACCTACCCGTGTGGTCCACACATGCCATATTTTCCGCATAAAGCGTCGTTTGGGCTTGTAGGTACTTTTGCATAGCCAAGCCATAGTAATTTTTGTACGTTGCCAAACCATGGTAAATTTCCACGGATGGAGTTTCCCTACTAGTGCGAGTATGAACCATTTTTACATTTTTATGTGGTGGGGCCCTCGAATTTTTTGTCATCTGGTTCCTTCGGTCACGACGAATAGATATCGGCTCGGCCCGAGCCGTACTCTGATGGCCTAGCGCTCGTCGCCCTAATAGGTGTAGGCCGTGACCAATGGACGTTTGCAATCGTAAGTGAACATCGGACGCGACCATACATAGCGGCGCCCCTACACCTACCCGTGTGGTCCACACATGCCATATTTTCCGCATAAAGCGTCGTTTTGGGCTTGTAGGTACTTTTGCATAGCCAAGCCATAGTAATTTTTGTACGTTGCCAAACCATGGTAAATTTCCACGGATGGAGTTTCCCTACTAGTGCGAGTATGAACCATTTTTACATTTTTATGTGGTGGGGCCCTCGATTTTTTTGTCATCTGGTTCCTTCGGTCACGACGAATAGATATCGGCTCGGCGAGCCGTACTCTGACCTAGCGCTCGTCGCCCTAATAGGTGTAGGCCGTGACCAATGGACGTTTGCAATCGTAAGTGAACATCGGACGCGACCATACATAGCGGCGCCCCTACACCTACCGTGTGGTCCACACATGCCATATTTTTCGCATAAAAGCGTCGTTTTGGGCTTGTAGGTACTTTTGCATAGCCAAGCCATAGTAATTTTTGCACGTTGCCAAACCATGGTAAATTTCCATGGATGGAGTTTCCCTACTAGTGCGAGTATGAACCATTTTTACATTTTTATGTGGTGGGGCCCTCGATTTTTTTGTCATACGGTTCCTTCGGTCACGACGAATAGATATCGGCTCGGCCGAGCCGTACTCTACGGCCTAGCGCTCGTCGCCCTAATAGGTGTAGGCCGTGACCAATGGACGTTTGCAATCGTAAGTGAACATCGGACGCGACCATACATAGCGGCGCCCCTACACCTACCCGTGTGGTCCACACATGCCATATTTTCCGCATAAAACGTCGTTTTGGGCTTGTAGGTACTTTTGCATAGCCAAGCCATAGTAATTTTTGCACGTTGCCAAACCATGGTAAATTTCCACGGATGGAGTTTCCCTACTAGTGCGGTATGAACCATTTTTACATTTTTATGTGGTGGGGCCCTCGATTTTTTGTCATCGGTTCCTTCGGTCACGACGAATAGATATCGGCTTCGAGGCCGTACTCTCTGGCCTAGCGCTCGTCGCCCTAATAGGTGTAGGCCGTGACCAATGGACGTTTGCAATCGTAAGTGAACATCGGACGCGACCATACATAGCGGCGCCTTTACACCTACCCGTGTGGTCCACACATGCCATATTTTCCGCATAAAACGTCGTTTTGGGCTTGTAGGTACTTTTGCATAGCCAAGCCATAGTAATTTTTGCACGTTGCCAAACCATGGTAAATTTCCACGGATGGAGTTTCCCTACTAGTGCGAGTATGAACCATTTTTACATTTTTATGTGGTGGGGCCCTCGATTTTTTTGTCATCTGGTTCCTTCGGTCACGACGAATAGATATCGGCTCGGCCGAGCCGTACTCTGACCTAGCGCTCGTCGCCCTAATAGGTGTAGGCCGTGACCAATGGACGTTTGCAATCGTAAGTGAACATCGGACGCGACCATACATAGCGGCGCCCCTACACCTACCCGTGTGGTCCACACATGCCATATTTTCCGCATAAAGCGTCGTTTTGGGCTTGTAGGTACTTTTGCATAGCCAAGCCATAGTAATTTTTGTACGTTGCCAAACCATGGTAAATTTCCACGGATGGAGTTTCCCTACTAGTGCGAGTATGAACCATTTTTACATTTTTATGTGGTGGGGCCCTCGATTTTTGTCATCGGTTCCTTCGGTCACGACGAATAGATATCGGCTCGGCCGAGCCGTACTCTACGGCCTAGCGCTCGTCGCCCTAATAGGTGTAGGCGTGACCAATGGACGTTTGCAATCGTAAGTGAACATCGGACGCGACCATACATAGCGGCGCCCTACACCTACCGTGTGGTCCACACATGCCATATTTTCCGCATAAAGCGTCGTTTTGGGCTTGTAGGTACTTTTGCATAGCCAAGCCATAGTAATTTTTGCACGTTGCCAAACCATGGTAAATTTCCACGGATGGAGTTTCCCTACTAGTGCGAGTATGAACCATTTTTACATTTTTATGTGGTGGGGCCCTCGATTTTTTTTGTCATGGTTCCTTCGGTCACGACGAATAGATATCGGCTCGCCGAGCCGTACTCTGCGGCCTAGCGCTCGTCGCCCTAATAGGTGTAGGCCGTGACCAATGGACGTTTGCAATCGTAAGTGAACATCGGACGCGACCATACATAGCGGCGCCCCTACACCTACCGTGTGGTCCACACATGCCATATTTTCCGCATAAACGTCGTTTTGGGCTTGTAGGTACTTTTGCATAGCCAAGCCATAGTAATTTTTGTACGTTGCCAAACCATGGTAAATTTCCACGGATGGAGTTTCCCTACTAGTGCGAGTATGAACCATTTTTACATTTTTATGTGGTGGGGCCCTCGATTTTTTTGTCATCTGGTTTCTTCGGTCACGACGAATAGATATCGGCTCGGCCAGAGCCGTACTCTGGCCTAGCGCTCGTCGCCCTAATAGGTGTAGGCCGTGACCAATGGACGTTTGCAATCGTAAGTGAACATCGGACGCGACCATACATAGCGGCACCCCTACACCTACCGTGTGGTCCACACATGCCATATTTTCCGCATAAAATGTCGTTTTGGGCTTGTAGGTACTTTTGCATAGCCAAGCCATAGTAATTTTTGCACGCTGCCAAACCATGGTAAATTTCCACGGATGGAGTTTCCCTACTAGTGCGAGTACGAACCATTTTTACATTTTTATGTGGTGGGGCCCTCGATTTTTTTGTCATCTGGTTCCTTCGGTCACGACGAATAGATATCGGCTCGGCCAAGGCCGTACTCTGACGGCCTAGCGCTCGTCGCCCTAATAGGTGTAGGCCATGACCAATGGAGCGTTTGCAATCGTAAGTGAACATCGGACGCGACCATACATAGCGGCGCCCCTACACCTACCCGTGTGGTCCACACATGCCATATTTTCCGCATAAAACGTCGTTTTGGGCTTGTAGGTACTTTTGCATAGCCAAGCCATAGTAATTTTTCACGTTGCCAAACCATGGTAAATTTCCACGGATGGAGTTTCCCTACTAGTGCGTATGAACCATTTTTACATTTTTATGTGGTGGGGCCCTCGATTTTTGTCATCTGGTTCCTTCGGTCGACGAATAGATATCGGCTCGGCCCAGAGCCGTACTCTGGCCTAGCGCTCGTCGCCCTAATAGGTGTGGCCGTGACCAATGGACGTTTGCAATCGTAAGTGAACATCGGACGCGACCATACATAGCGGCGCCCTACACCTACCCGTGTGGTCCACACATGCCATATTTTCCGCATAAAACGTCGTTTTGGGCTTGTAGGTACTTTTGCATAGCCAAGCCATAGTAATTTTTGCACGTTGCCAAACCATGGTAAATTTCCATGGATGGAGTTTCCCTACTAGTGCGAGTATGAACCATTTTTACATTTTTATGTGGTGGGGCCCTCGATTTTTTTTGTCATACGGTTCCTTCGGTCACGGCGAATAGATATCGGCTCGGCCGAGCGTACTCTGACGGCCTAGCGCTCGTCGCCCCTAATAGGTGTAGGCCGTGACCAATGGACGTTTGCAATCGTAAGTGAACATCGGACGCGACCATACATAGCGGCGCCCTACACCTACCGTGTGGTCCACACATGCCATATTTTCCGCATAAAGCGTCGTTTTGGGCTTGTAGGTACTTTTGCATAGCCAAGCCATAGTAATTTTTGTACGTTGCCAAACCATGGTAAATTTCCATGGATGGAGTTTCCCTACTAGTGCGAGTATGAACCATTTTTACATTTTTATGTGGTGGGGCCCTCGATTTTTTTGTCATCGGTTCCTTCGGTCCGACGAATAGATATCAGCTCGGCCGAGCCGTACTCTACGGCCTAGCGCTCGTCGCCTAATAGGTGTAGGCCGTGACCAATGGACGTTTGCAATCGTAAGTGAACATCGGATGCGACCATACATAGCGGCGCCCCTACACCTACCGTGTGGTCCACACATGCCATATTTTCCGCATAAACGTCGTTTTGGGCTTGTAGGTACTTTTGCATAGCCAAGCCATAGTAATTTTTGTACGTTGCCAAACCATGGTAAATTTCCACGGATGGAGTTTCCCTACTAGTGCGAGTATGAACCATTTTTACATTTTTATGTGGTGGGGCCCTCGATTTTTTTGTCATCTGGTTCCTTCGGTCACGACGAATAGATATCGGCTCGGCCGAGCCGTACTCTGACCTAGCGCTCGTCGCCCTAATAGGTGTAGGCCGTGACCAATGGAAGTTTGCAATCGTAAGTGAACATCGGACGCGACCATACATAGCGGCGCTACACCTACCCGTGTGGTCCACACATGCCATATTTTCCGCATAAACGTCGTTTTGGGCTTGTAGGTACTTTTGCATAGCCAAGCCATAGTAATTTTTGTACGTTGCCAAACCATGGTAAATTTCCACGGATGGAGTTTCCCTACTAGTGCGAGTATGAACCATTTTACATTTTTATGTGGTGGGGCCCTCGATTTTTTGTCATCTGGTTCCTTCGGTCACGACGAATAGATATCGGCTCGGCCCAAGCCGTACTCTGACCTAGCGCTCGTCGCCCTAATAGGTGTAGGCCGTGACCAATGGACGTTTGCAATCGTAAGTGAACATCGGATGCGACCATACATAGCGGTGCCCCTACACCTACCGTGTGGTCCACACATGCCATATTTTCGCATAAACGTTGTTTTGGGCTTGTAGGTACTTTTGCATAGCCAAGCCATAGTAATTTTCACGTTGCCAAACCATGGTAAATTTCCATGGATGGAGTTTCCCTACTAGTGCGGTATGAACCATTTTTACATTTTTATGTGGTGGGGCCCTCGATTTTTTTGTCATCTGGTTCCTTCGGTCACGACGAATAGATATCGGCTCGTAGAGCCGTACTCTACGGCCTAGCGCTCATCGCCCTAATAGGTGTGGGCCGCGACCAATGGACGTTTGCAATCGTAAGTGAACATCGGATGCGACCATACATAGCGGCGCCCCAACACCTACCCGTGTGGTCCACACATGCCATATTTTCCGCATAAAAACGTTGTTTTGGGCTTGTAGGTACTTTTGCATAGCCAAGCCATAGTAATTTTTCACGTTGCCAAACCATGGTAAATTTCCACGGATGGAGTTTCCCTACTAGTGCGAGTACGAACCATTTTTACATTTTTATGTGGTGGGGCCCTCGATTTTTTTGTCATACGGTTTCCTTCGGTCACGATGAATAGATATCGGCTCGGCCCGGCCGTACTCTCTGACCGGCGCTCGTCGCCCTAATAGGTGTAGGCCGTGACCAATGGAAGTTTGCAATCGTAAGTGAACATCGGATGCGACCATACATAGCGGCGCCCCTACACCTACCCGTGTGGTCCACACATGCCATATTTTCCGCATAAAACGTCGTTTTGGGCTTGTAGGTACTTTTGCATAGCCAAGCCATAGTAATTTTAGTACGTTTGCCAAACCATGGTAAATTTCCATGGATGGAGTTTCCCTACTAGTGCGAGTATGAACCATTTTTACATTTTTATGTGGTGGGGCCCTCGATTTTTTTGTCATCTGGTTCCTTCGGTCACGACGAATAGATATTAGCTCGGCCAAGGCCGTACTCTACGGCCTAGCGCTCGTCGCCCTAATAGGTGTAGGCCGTGACCAATGGATGTTTGCAATCGTAAGTGAACATCGGACGTGACCATACATCGCGGTGCCCCTACACCTACCCGTGTGGTCCACACATGCCATATTTTCTAGCATAAAACGTCGTTTTGGGCTTGTAGGTACTTTTGCATAGCCAAGCCATAGTAATTTTGTACGTTGCCAAACCATGGTAAATTTCCACAGATGGAGTTTCCCTACTAGTGCGAGTATGAACCATTTTTACATTTTTATGTGGTGGGGCCCTCGATTTTTTTGTCATCTGGTTCCTTCGGTCACGACGAATAGATATCCCGGCTCGACCGAGCCGTACTCTATGGCCTAGCGCTCGTCGCCTAATAGGTGTGGGCCGTGACCAATGGATGTTTGCCATCGTAAGTGAACATCGGACGCGACCATACATAGCGGCGCCCCTACACTACCGTGTGGTCCACACATGCCATATTTTCCGCATAAAACGTCGTTTTGGGCTTGTAGGTACTTTTGCATAGCCAAGCCATAGTAATTTTTTGTACGTTGCCAAACCATGGTAAATTTCCACGGATGGAGTTTCCCTACTAGTGCGAGTATGAACCATTTTTACATTTTTATGTGGTGGGGCCCTCGATTTTTTTGTCATCTGGTTCCTTCGGTCACGACGAAAGATATCAGCTCGACCAAGCCGTACTCTACAGCCTAGCGCTCGTCGCCCTAATAGGTGTAGGCCGTGACCAATGGACCATTGCAATCGTAAGTGAACATCGGACGCGACCATACATAGCGGCGCCCCTACACCTACCCGTGTGGTCCACACATGCCATATTTTCCGCATAAAACGTCGTTTTGGGCTTGTAGGTACTTTTGCATAGCCAAGCCATAGTAATTTTTGTACGTTGCCAAACCATGGTAAATTTCCATGGATGGAGTTTCCCTACTAGTGCGGTACGAACCATTTTTACATTTTTATGTGGTGGGGCCCTCGATTTTTTTGTCATCTGGTTCCCGCCCACGACGAATGAATCGGCTCGACCCAGCCGTACTCTACGGCCTAGCGCTCATCGTCCTAATAGGTGTGGCCGTGACCAATGGACGTTTGCAATCGTAAGTGAACATCGGACGCGACCATACATAGCGGTGCCCCTACACCTACCCGTGTGGTCCACATGCCATATTTTCGCATAAAACATCGTTTTGGGCTTGTAGGTACTTTTGCCATAGCCAAGCCATAGTAATATTTGCCTGTTGCCAAACCATGGTAAATTTCCACGGATGGAATTTCCCTACTAGTGCGAGTACGAACCATTTTTGTTTTTATGTGGTGGGGCCCTCGATTTTTTTGTCATCTGGTTCCTTCGGTCTGACGAATAGATATCGGCTCGGCCGTGAGCCGTACTCTCGGCGTAGCGCTCGTCGCCCGAACAGGTGTGGGCCGTGACCAATGGATGTTTGCAATCGTAAGTGAACATCGGATGCGACCATACATAGCGGTGCCCCTACACCTACCCGTGTAGTCCCACACATGCCATATTTTCCTCATAAAACGTCGTTTTGGGCTTGTAGGTACTTTTGCATAGCCAAGCCATAGTAATTTTTTTACGTTGCCAAACCATGGTAAATTTCCACGGATGGAGTTTCCCTACTAGTGCGAGTATGAACCATTTTTACATTTTTATGTGGTGGGGCCCTCGATTTTTTTGTCATGGTTCCTTCGGTCACGACGAATAGATATCGGCTCGGCCAAGCCGTACTCTCTGACCTAGCGCTCGTCGCCCTAATAGGTGTAGGCCGTGACCAATGGACGTTTGCAATCGTAAGTGAACATCGGACGCGACCATACATAGCGGCGCCCCTACACCTACCCGTGTGGTCCACACATGCCATATTTTCCGCATAAAACGTCGTTTTGGGCTTGTAGGTACTTTTGCATAGCCAAGCCATAGTAATTTTGCACGCTGCCAAACCATGGTAAATTTCCACGGATGAAGTTTCCCTACTAGGGCGAGTACGAACCATTTTTACATTTTTATGTGGTGGGGCCCTCAATTTTTTTGTCATCTGGTTCCTTCGGTCACGACGAGAAGATATCAGATCGACCGAGCCGTACTCTACGGCCAAGCGCTCGTCGCCCTAATAGGTGTGGGCCATGACCAATGGACATTTGCAGTCGTAAGTGAACATCGGACGCGACCATACATAGCGGCGCCCCTACACCCTGCAGGTGGTCCACACATGCCATATTTTCCGCATCAAAGCGTCGTTTGGGCTTGTAGGTACTTTTGCATAGCGAGCCATAGTAATTTTTGCACAAGTCCAACCATAAGCTTCCCAACAAGCAGACAGTAATCTTACTACACGACCCTAACAGAAGTGAAGGCAACAAGTAAATTGCTGAGATGAATAATGCAAAAAGCGGTCATCTTACCAAAGTCGGTGAACCGCTTCCGTGGGGCGTGAAGGAACTCAGCATACTCGTGCCCCGCCATCTGTCTTGTGGAGCTGCAGCACCAGAGCCGCCTCGTGACAATACCTAATCAAACGCAAACTGAGTCCTTAAGCACCCGAGCGGGCCCAAATCGAACAGCACGCGTGATCTAGCGGCAGCATTACCAGATCCACGGGGCAGGAAGTCCCTCCCCCACTATGCTCTCGAGCACGGACGACTTCCCGGAACTCTGGAGGCATCATCAGAGGAGAAAAACGCAACCAAACGTTAGCGGTTAGCGCGCTGGCCAGATCTGGGGCCTGGCTCCTGAGCACGGCGGATCTGGAGGTGGTGAGCGGAGCGTACCTGCCCGCCGACGACAGCGACGGAGGGAGCGCCTCCCAGAGCGAGCCCTCGCCGCCGGCGCCGCCGCCACGTGGTCGCCGAGGACGGTGCACGCGCGCTGGATCCGGTTCACCAGCCCGATCAGGCTCCCCATGGTCGCCATCCTGGGCGAGGCCGCACGCGATGGTTCGCCCGCGGCTCTGTGTCAGACTGCGGTGGTGCTCGTCGGCGACGAGCGGCGGGCGGCAGTGCGGGATCTAATGAGTGAAACAGAGGAAGAATTGCAGCGACAGATTTTAAAAGCGAGCTTGTAGTTTTGCTGCGAGGTGCCGTCGGTCGGGTCGGAAGGATGGGTTTGCCTGGACGCGGCGTTCGAGCGCCGGTGCTGATGAGCTGAGTCTCTGCTGGTGGGGACAATATAACTGTGGGCCACGACAGCAGTGAGAAGTCGGGCTCCGAGGTGGGGCCGGCCGTCCAGTTGGTATGCGTCGTATGGACATTTGAACGCGTAGAGGACGACAGGATGTGCGGGGCGGATGCGTTCGAATGGACCGGGGCTATGGATCGAGGAGCCGTTGGATATCAACAGGCTTGGATATCAACAGGCTTGGCTGGACCCTCTTGGTGGCTGGTGCCGTGGTGCGTGCCAGCGTGCGTGAGCCTGAAACTGACGCTTCAGCAACAGCTACGCTGAGACCATGCGCAGTGGCAAACTGTAAAGCATACTGGAGCATGCAAGTACCGTAAAAAACCCCGCAGCGGCATGCGCTATGGCTTACGCTATTGTCCAGGAGCCAAGCCCATCACGTAAATCTGGCGGAGGTGCGGAGCCTCCGCAATGCGCCCGAGCAGGGCACGCGCAGGGAGAAAGCACCAGAAAAGAGAGAGAGAGTGCGTGGGAGAGCGTGCCCGACCTTTTTTTATATGAAAAAAATGTTATAACTCACAAATCCAAAAACCAAATTCAAATACGATTACGCAATTAAATTTGTTATGATAAATTAACTTGAAAATAAGATCTCACGTGAATATGTTTAGATAAATTTTATAAAGAATGACAAGTGGGGCCATGCTTTAGTAGTTGGTATGGAGTATGAGATATAGAGAATGATGAGTGCGGAAGAAATGTGTATAGAGGAGAGAATGCTTGATGGCCAGCAAAATATTCCTTTTAGAGAATAAATTTAGAGTACCACGAGTGCGGGTAGTCTGAAGAGTGAAGCTAAGACCATGCGCGGCAGGTACGCAATCCACTCCCGGTAAAAAGACGTCCTTTGGCGTTTGAAAACTCCCCCAGCGGAGTACGCAAAAACACACGCCATCACCGTCTGGACTATAGATATGCCGCATGTAGCTGCCTGTGGCGTGCCTCCGGTACCGAGCAGTGGCGGGGCCCATGCATGTGCCAGAGCATGCGCCGGGAAGGGGAGAGGAGGGAGGCTCAACATGCAATGGTGGAACCCATGGTTTTAATAAATTAAAAATGTTATATCTCACAAATGAAAACTCCAAATAAAATTTCGATTGCACTATTGAATTCGTTTCAATAAATCCTTAAAAACTAGATCTCACATGAATATATATACATAAAGTGACAAGTGGGCCCGGTTTTAGTAGTTGAAATGGAGTATGAGATATGGAGGTTCATGGAGTGCGGAAGAAAGCTATATGGAAGAGAATGCGATGAGCAGGACGTATGGAGTAAGGAAATGGAGGTTGATGAGTGTGGATAGTCTAAGACCGTCCACAATGTTGTAAAGAGGGTTTCGTTGTAACGAGGACGAGGAAGTCTTCTCTTCTATCGTACCCTAAACTGTATCTGTTATTGTCGCTAATGAGTGGTGATGCGGTGGCGAGAAAGCGTCTTGTAGTGTTTTCTCGCACAACAAATCACGACGAATAGTACTTCTCAGCTAAGGAAACGAATAGGGCTAGTACTTTTCAGCTAAGGAAACAGCCACGGCCTTAACAGGGACAGCATCTCAATATGCAAAATGAAGGAAAACACAGGTCCTCAAAGTCTAGGTTATTTATTAATACATACCAGGAAATGATACTATCCGTGACAACTAAGCCTTAGTGACAACTGACAAGTGACTGAACAAGAAATGTTACTCCAGTAGTCAAGCTTAACAACCACCAATCGACGTTACAACTAACAGTCGCCCCACCGTTTTTCAGTAAAACGCTGCAACTCAGTAATGGCAACACAAGTACACAGCATCAATACCATATGACTGACACGGTATCGCTCTCTCACCATGGTACCATCCATCCAATCGAAACAATGGAACAGAACATTAGACCACACATTCTCAATTTCTTGTCACATGATACGCATTCTGTAAAATAAAGCTGGGCACTCTCCCCGGCACATTTTACTTAACATGAGAATGCTACCGAAATGAAAGATTTTCTCGTAGTTTGAACTTTAGACAACAGCAAAAGGCACAAAGGAGGTTTAATACGACTTCCATCTATTTTTCAGTTGCAACTCTTGTTATACACAAAAGGAAACAACGATCTTCCTCGAATTTGTTGATAACTCAATATTGTTAAGAGACAAGGGTTTACACTTTACAACAATGATACATCCCAAATCACAATTTCATAATTATTATTATCAGATATTTAGATAACATATTTGTTATCATTATTAGACAAACTCTAGGTGACGCAAACCGATAGATTGAGATCACGAAGCACAACAACAAAGATGCACAACTGATACACTACATGATCTAAGTAAACTGATGGCACATTGAAGCTACATTGGTGATGGCTTCATTTCATCTTTAGAAGAAACTTGCACCTTCTACCTTGGATCAGAATCTTCCTTGAAAAGTTCCACCAACTTATGGGAGCAAAGCCATATGACATTAGACCTTTGGGTCACGCAGCAGCAACCGGTATATCTCATTGTTGTGCTCTGACATGTACTCATAACGAGATTCTCAGCGCGACTCTTGAATTCATCGAAGTCTGCTGGTGGCACTTGTATACCAACTAATACATTTGCTCCAGTTTCACCCTGCACAAGAGAATTAGATCAGATGATGAAATGTATATAACTGCAGCCCTTGTTGGTTATTTCTATTCTTTAGTACCATCAATACAAGTAATATACATGCCCCAAAACAACTTCAGCAAGCCATATGTTTTTTCTCATGTTTGAAATGGAAAGGGGCATATGATCATTTGTTTGAAGAGCAGATATGTTCTTTTTCCTCTTCAGGTTCTGGCTTTTAAAGAAGTAGATAGAAAAATATCATCGTTTCAAATTATGAGATTGCATAATAGACACTCATGTACCTGTGCACGGTAATGGAAAAGGCTGATGTTCCAACGAGGGCTCAACGCATCCAAAAATTTCATAAGGGCCCCAGGCCTTTCTGGGGAAAATGAACCGGTAAACCAGTTCATCTTTTATTTCTGATCTGCCTCCAATCTGAAAAATTGATATTGTGAAATCACGAACAAGGTAGCAGAATATTTGCACAAAAAGTCCTGTGAGGTAACTAAAACAATTTTGATAGGTGTCCTATGTCACATAATACAAATC
The DNA here is from genome assembly GCA_018135685.1 of Themeda triandra. NCBI lineage: Eukaryota > Viridiplantae > Streptophyta > Magnoliopsida > Poales > Poaceae > Themeda > Themeda triandra. Next base: position 15,729 of record JAENPR010002497.1, read on the forward strand.
CAGTTAATTATTGCCATATTAACAATTAAAATGAACGAAAATTACAATTGATCCCTTTGACAAAATAATTTGCCAACAGCTAAGATGCAACTTACAAAGTATCTAAGGTGGTCCTTCGCCAAATCATTGTCAGTAAGGTTAACGGTCCTCAGTTTCGCAGATTCCATGCGATCCACCATTGCTCAAGCTCATTGTCAGTGTAGATGCCAACACTGTAACAAATAATAACCTAAGCATCTAAGCTAACTTTTGCAGTACATACTAATAAATAAAAATCTCAGATAAATAAACCAAAAATAAGTATCTTAGTCAAGGTAAAGAATTTTGGTAGTTTGATATGCATACATGCTTAAAAAAGCTAATAACAACAAACTCGATTACCTGTAAAGAACAAGTGCATCTTTTGCATTAGAATCGTATCTGTATTTGAATTCAGTAATATTCATCCTGCCAACCTGCAGAATGAGAAATCATAAGACAGGAAATGGGTCTTAAACTTATGTGTTGCCAGAACTACCTCATAAGGCATACCAATTCTGTGAATTTTTGAAGCTTCCCTGCTCCTCTGGCAGAAATGTAGCTAACACTGCTTCCCGTTTTTCGCCCAACATCAGCTAGCTCAGTTACTAGTCTAAGTCGATCAAAGTTCATATTTGCCCCACTAGTTATTGCAACCACATTTTCTCCTTTCAAGTTATAGTATTTGCAGTAGGCTTCAGCCCAGCCAATGCAAGGGCACCAGCAGGTTCAAGGATACTTCTTTTCTCCTCAAACATATCCTGCACACATGAAAAGCCATATTTCAGCACCAAGGATATAGAAGGAGCAAAATGCAGGTACAGTGCAGCATTGGTAAAGAAGGATGATAGGAGTATGAATGTAAGATTGGAATGCAATAGACATTGCATAATATTCATGCATCCTATATGTGTATCCATACCACCCCAAACACATCACTAAATTAGATGACAGTCTATACATCACAGGAATTGATGCTAGATTACAGAGTTAATGACGTAGCATTATACGACATTCCCCCTAGATAATGTTTTGAACATGTAACTTAAAAAACTCATGACGGGGTGGTTTACATTGACAGACCACTACAGCAGAGAATACTGGTGCAACAAAATTACTATCTTCCTTTTCTTGAGCATTGTATATACTGAGCAGGAAGTGAGTTCCGACTATAAAGTTTTAACAGTGTTCAGTAAAACACCCACATGTATAGTTCTCACCTTTATCGAAGCACAAATGGCATCTCGACTGACCATAACAATGCCATCTACTAGCTCTCTGCACAAGCGAAATGTTTCCTCCCCAACAGTTTTGACAGCTACACCATCAGCAAACCCACCAACATGCTCCAACATGACCCTCTTACCGTGACACAAGGATAATGCCATTGCATTTGCATCTGAGAAGTTCCACTCCAATTATTTTCACCTGAACAAAGAAAAATGTTTCAAAAAACATTCCAAAAAAAATATATCAGCCTGACTACAAACTGATTCAACTTTAAAATGAACTTATATCAGGGACACGTCAGTCTCGATGAAGGCATAAAGAAACTTTGTTGTCTTCAGCATATAAGGATTTTTTATTTTAAAAAAGAAAAAAGATGGAAAGCAGACCTCTGGGCGAACCCGTTTTACATAGGCAGCAATTCCAGCAATCAACCCTCCACCTCCAACAGGTACAAATATTGCATGCAGTGGACCTTGCAGCTGCCGAACAATTTCCATGCCGACCGTTCCTTGCCCAGTGATGACATCAGGATGGTCAAAGGGAGGTATGAATGTGCGGCCTTCCTGTTGACATCTTAATTTTGCATATGACTGAGCTTCATCATAAGAGTCCCCCTCAAGGACCACCGTTGCACCCAACCTCTCCACTGATTTCCACTGAAATTAAGGTGTTACGTTATTATTCAGTTAGCACTAAGTAAAATGAATCATGTAAAGGAGTGCCTTTAGGTCAGAATTTTAAAGATCAGAAACCTTGATTTCTGGAGTTGTCACAGGCATGACGATGACAGCATCACATCCCAGTCTCTGAGCGGAAAGAGCAACACCCTGGGCATGGTTTCCAGCAGAGGAGCATATGACGCCCCTTTCTAACTGCTCACGGGGAGCTTTGCCATCATGTTGTATGCTCCCCGCAACTTGAATGAGAACACCTGTACACCAAGCAAACAAAATATGAGGAAAGTAAAGAAAACATAGAAGTAGAATAGTAGTTTTCAATGAATTTGGAATAGCATATATAAACGCAAAACACAGTCAAACGAAATTAAATTAGGAACCTTATCATGTATAAAACGTGTGTATGGCAAAATACTAGATAGGGAAATTATCTTTGATATGCATATTCTATATTCTTGAAAGAATATGCAAATAACGTCCTCTCGTTGTGGTTTTTGCTGCTGCTAACACAGGAAAAAACAAACATAACAGACCAGATAGAAATTTTCAAGACCCTGAATCATGCTGCAGTTCACAAGTCTAGCTTGTCGACCTTTGAGATTCTAAAAGAAATTAAGCTCCTGTAGACTTGTGGAATCAAGTTTCACAGATTCTGAGCCACCTCAAGGTTTCAGCACTCCTAGTATCAGCGAAAATAAATAACAAGTCAAAGGTGCAAAATATCCTGCAACGTCTATTCTCCTTGGCGAAAGCGTGACAAGAACGTATCAAAGCCAAAGTGGAGAACTAAAGGGAATGTCTGAGTACCTATCCCCCATGATTCTGCGAATCCAAGCATCCCACCCGGTGAACAACATAACACGACAGTACCAAGGTAAACCCCAAATCCCCAAGATATGACACTGAACAGGTTATTGGCGAGTGCAAATCTATCCCACAAACACGTGTACCAGATGAAACATCCAAACCCCCAGCATTTGCCAGAAACGATGTTGTTTTATGGGAATAAAAGTAGCGTCCATGAACGAAAGCCAACCAAAAAAGGTGGCGGGGTAATAAGCAAATGAAGGGCTGCGCAGGCATCGCCGTGGATTACCGGCTGCAGGTCCTCGCGCTTGATCCAGAGGTTGACCCCGAGGCGGTCGGAGAGCTTGGTGGCGAGCTGCAGCGGCGACTCGATTGCGACGTCGTACACCTTGGACGACAGCACGGCGGTGAGGTACTCCATCGCGCCGGGGCCTCCTCCTGCTCCTCCTTCCGCCGCGGCGTCCCGACGAACCCCTCGCCGTCCGCCGCGCCCGCCGCGCTTCCCGGAAGCCCGCCACGAGGCACCCGCTCTCCCGCTGCAGCGACTCCGGCACCACCCGCACCAGCGGCGTCGGCGGCGGCGCCGGGACCGCCGCGAGCGCCGCCGCCCTCGGCGGCCGTCGTCACCGCCGCGGCGGCGATGCAGGAGGGCCGGCGGCGCGCGTCGCGGCGGAGGAGGCGCCCGCGGGGAAGGAGGCCGAGGGCGACGTGGTGGCGGTGGCGGCGGCCGCCATGGTGTGGCGTGGCGTTGGTGGGTGGTGCCCTGCCCTGCCCTCGTCGAATCGATTTGTTTTCCTCTCGTTTATGCGTCGGGTAAAGCGGACCGCGTCGTCACAAAGTCACAGGCGCGCGGGGTGATATGTGATGTGGCGCGGGGGGACCTGGGGGTCGCGGGCTCGTGCCTGTGGGGGCGAGGGGTGCAGTGGAGGCCGGGGCCCGCGCGGGATCAGGACGTCAGGATCCCGGCCGTATCCGTCCGCGTTCGCGCGCGCGCCCCTGGCTTTTCTACCGTCGTTTTCCGCGGCTGGGGCGGGGGATCATGCTTAACACACCGCGCCGGCGGGATCATGCTTAACACGAGCTCGACGAGACCAGCCGTCCGCCGTAGGCGCTCCGCAGTAGTACTGCCTGTACGGGATCCGCCGGAAGTCAGAGGCCGTGCCGCCCGCCGGCGGCTACACGGCGGAGCGTTCGACAATTTCAGCGTCGACAGCTTTTCACTACACACACGGCGGAGCGCTATCCTGTACTAGATTTGGCTTAAGCTCACCGTATTAACTTTACAATTTATTTTGGCACAAATGTATATCCAGATATGTATCAAAATCTATGCACCTGGGAATGTCAAAAGCATCGTATGATCTAGGACGAAGAGACTATCACTGTGACTGTTCCGTCGTACTCTTAATAATGGGGTGTGCGTGCAATATGAGTCTCTTTGACAAACATTTTTTTACTACGGCCTTGTTTAGATTGCCCAAGTGCAAGTTTTTTAGCTCTCTCCAATCGCGTCGATTTTTTAAGCGCTTGCGTAGGCGTATTAAATATAGGTAAATAAAATAACTAATTACGCGATTTAGTTGTAAATGACGAGATGAATCTTTTAAGCCTATTTATTTCATAATTAGACAATAATTATCAAATACAAACGAAAATCTTTGACGGTGTATTTTAGCCTTCCAATTTGCAATCTAAACGAGGCCTACATAGAAAGATGGATGCACTATGGCCATGTTTGGTTAGTATGTGATTGATTGATTGTATTAGGTCTTATATTGCATTTTTAATTGAAAATGCAGTATAATTAAACCAGTATATAAGCTAGCATAAACGTGTGCATTATCTTGGTGTTCCATCTTTGGTTGTTCTACATAGGCAATTTGTATTAGGGCAATTAATCAGCTTTTTACTTATTCATTAGTTACATGTTGCTACCATTGCAATAGAATGCTTTTAAACTAGAAAACATATTTAGTGTAAACCAACCTCTTCGTGTAAACCAAGCGTAGGGGAAGGTAGAAGGGCAAATCTCTCCACCTACTCTCTCCCGTAGTTGGTTATGCGGGAAGGTTGGTTTACTGATGCGTATACGTTGTCTTTAAACTAATAACAGAAGTTTGATGGAGCTAACCATGTCACATGTGACCATCACGTTTGCCTATTATATCAGCTATTTGGAGGATGGGGCATTGTTAGTTTCAGATTCGGATGGTTGTTGCCTCTACCAACAGAAAAATGGAATGCAAGATGATAAGACTGACGAAATCAGGACTCCCCCACTAGACACGTGAAAAAAAAATGATAGCTCTCTTTTAGAGAAGTATAACAGTATATAAAGGAAATGATCATTCAGACCAGCCCTTTGGCACGTTTTAAATGGTAGGTAATGAATAAAGGGAAGGGAAGAGGGGATGTATTTCGTCCATACCCGATAGCGTGATGCTGTTCTGTACGCTGAGGAACCAAAATTCAGCATCAGCCATCACAATAAGTTGAAGAACAGACAACAGAGTGAAATAGGATGCAACCAGTATAATCCGTGGCAATTTTTGAGAAATACTATTGGCTCTCGTCCCATGCGGAGTCCCAACCAGGTACTAGTATGTAAATCACAAATGAATATATGATTGCAACTGTGATGCAAATCAAATATAATGCAGACTTGAACTTTTTTTGGTGAAGTAATGCAGACTTGAACCCACGGAATCTTCGTATAAAAATTTATGAGAAACCCTGAGGGAGCTTCATCCATAGAGCTTTTTGGACCTCATTTTTGTTTTGCAACGAATTGTAGGCAAGTTGCGAGAGATACGGAGACTGGCCGGCCTCATTTTTGTTTTGCAACGAAAAGATTGAAGAGCACATCCAATCCGACAAACCAGGTGACGACTGACGAGTACTGTAGGCCTCAAAGAGTTCTTACTGTAGGCCTAGGGCCTTGTTTAGTTCCATAATTTTTAAGGAGTTATTATCTGAAAAGAAGATTAAATGGCGTGAAAATGTCGGCGTATCGTAGATCTTAAATATAGATGAAATCAAAAACTAATTGTCGGTTTATTATCTTTGTGAGATGAATGTTGGTCCCAATTAATGTCAATATTTAGACAATATTTAGCATCTGAAGCGAAATTCTTCTGATGCAATACGATTGTGTGAACACCCAAATTTGACATCAGAATTCGGGATACAAACAAAGGCCCGCGCGGTTCACGCCCATGCCAAATTCGGGATCTAAACGAGGCCCGCGCGGTTCACGCCCAGCAGGAAGCAAGAACCTTTCTGACATGATTTCAGACGTGCAGCGGCCAACGCCCAGGCGTGCACGTGAAAACAAGACACACAACCCACGCAGCACAGCAGAGGAGGACCACATTGCTGCTCCAGGTCTTATAATTCAATCAGGATGCAACAAACTTGGCTCAAAGCACGAGCCTTTTGCAACATTTGATTATGATCCAAATCTGTTTTGAAACAGGAGGGTGTTTTGTTTGCACAGTGAACTAAGCAAGATACAGTGTGGTCGTCTACCAACTCTATCCTATCTACAGGTAACAATCACTAAAACATGCAAGCACGGCTGCCACGAGGTATTTCAATACTCTACCCTGAAAAAGGTGCAAAATCAATAGCACAAATGACGGGTGTACTCCAACTGTTTAACCTCTTAATTATATAAAAAAACTGTTTAATCTCTTAGAATGCTCAGAGGTCCAAAAACCTCATGATTTTGTACAAACAGGTGGCTGTATTAGGCGTATTTCGCTGCAGTCCCAACTTTGAGCATATATCTTAATACAAATTGTTATTTGAATAATCTTCTTAAAAAAGGATGATCAGGGGTAGTTACATGATTCCTTCAGATAATGATGCATGACATAGTATGATGACAAAAATATCAGCCCAATGTATTACCTGATACAAGTGTTTTACATGTGAGCAATGGCATTATCAGAATACATCTCCGTGACAGATCCCCCACCCACCCAAAAGTTTGCTGCTGGGTCCATCCCAATCAATTCTCCAACTGAAATCAGCCACAAATTTGATGATAGAGATCCTCCTAATCTAGATCACTACAAAAGTACAGACAGTTCAACCCTAACATCTTCATATGGACCAAAACTAAGCTTCACATGAAAGTAAATCTCCATAAACTAAGCTTCCTTCGAAGGTGCTCATAGGGCCCGTGCGTTGCAACGGGAAAACATAATAGCATGATTAACATATGTGTAAGTGTGTGTTATACTATTATAGAAAAGATATCGCAATCATGATATTGAGAACATCAATATTACACAAGTCCCTCACTCAAAATTAACTGAACTCAAGCTTGATTTTTAATGCTAAAATACTGTTAACAACACAATTCAGTTCGATTCAAAATGTTAACAACGCAATTCTATTGGAGCTCCTCTTGCATTCCCAACAGCGTGTTGCAGTTACAATTTCTTCAAGTTAATGTTGTACCTCAGGCTCCCCTTTGCCTTCTCTGTCAAATGCGATAAAGACAAGTTAAAGAAAGGTTCCCAAAAAAATGTAAGCCTTGGAGCATAGTTGATATCTTAGTTTCTAATCAATTAAGGAATAGATTATGCAAAGAAATCGAAACACTTAAAAGAAGAAATGTGTTTGCATTTAGATGGAACCATAAACCACTCTAAAACCTCATTGCTACACTATTGCAAATTAATAAACATTCACCATGGTTAGTGCTATTAGAAATATTTAAGTTTTACAAAAAACTAACAACCCCAGCAGACACTATCGATTGCTGCTAGTTTTAGTCCCTCATAATTAGATAAACAACCACAGTTTTTAAAGTGGACCAAACACTAAAGGTGCCTTTCTTCCTGTCCCAAACTACCCAAGGATACAAAATGGCAAACAATAAACTTCATTAATCAACCTGATATACAAACGAACATTTCACTCCCTATGCAGTCTGTCAGAATTTAGGGCAATCCATTAGAATGTTGCAAACTGAATGAAAACAATAGCGTAATTGTTTCAATGCTATTCATATAATACCATTTGTTTTCCAAGGGATGTCAAATTTGTCACATAACTTCAGTTGAAACAAACAATAATGGAGTTTATTGGGAAGCTTAATTTGCAGAGCTAATTCAACTGTCCTAAATAAGATTGTGCATAGCCATGCCACACACTGATCTGTCGTTACCTTATTCAATTCAGAGCTCCAAATCATTGCCCTTGGTACTGTTTGAAATGTCTCCAGCCCTACAGACACCTACAAATGCAAGCAGAACTACATATGTTAAACCAAGAATAACAGAACACATGGATGCAAGCAAACACCAGACTGATGCACAAACACATGGATGCAAGCAACACATTGATGCACAAATTCATAGTGGATAACCATACCAATGCATTTTTATTGCATCCACCTTTATGACTAAAGGTGGCCCAACAAACCCAGCTTCCCTGCTAAAGGAAACTATACATGCCATTAGTTTTGATATGAGGACAAGTTAGAATGGGGAAAAAGGTCAGTGAGTAAAGCAGAGTTCCTTCGCTGCCCTTCAAATAGTTCTTTGGTCTTTCTAGCTGATCTATTAACTAAAAACAGTAATGAGAATGGCTATACATTTGGCGCACACATCCGGCGTATGTCCAACTGAGGTCATTAGTTGTGGATATTGATTCATGTGAATGTGTTTGATAGAATATAAAGTCGAAGAACCAACTGACCTTTCTGATCGTCTCAACGAAGTGCTATGCTGGGCTCTTAGTTCAGTTGAAATTCTACTTAGTAGACACTTTCCTATCTGGTATGGTTACAATGGAAGGCTAATTAAAGCTTCTGAATTTTCTAAAAAAAAAGCTTCTGGAGAGACTGGCATACTTCAACACGGTTTATCCAAATACATATATCCCACTAATAGCCTACTGTATCCTTCCTGCTATCTGTTTATTACTCACAAAAAAAATTATTTTTCCTGAGGTAGTTCCCAGATTCATTAGCCCTCATTACCATTATAGATAGCATTGTGTTATTGGTTACTGAGGGATGCATACCGCTTTCTCAAGCTACCATCATTTACAGTTTTTTCCATGGATGAGGACTTCGTATTAACAGGCTTAAACTTTTGTTTTATTGCATCACACACATAATTATCAGTCAGATGCAAGATGAAAATAAACATATCCTAGATAACTCTTAACTATAAGCTTGAAAGTTAATCCATGGGAATGAACCAAACCAATTGTCATTAAAAACTAATGGTTCAGTCATTCTGAAGGTTAAAACTATTATTGGGGGCTTAATGTTCATACAGTAAAACTGCAATAGAAATCAAGACAGCAACCACAAGAGGCAAGGAGTAGGGGCGGAATAGCAGGCTAGCAGCAAGAGTAGAAATGTAGTGTCGCCATGTGCTTGCCTGGGGACGAGGCACGGAGCAGGGGTGGTGTTTGGGGACGAGCCGGTGAAAGGTAAATTCAGTGGAGGACAACGAATCGGCGGCGGACCTCGACAAATCGACACCAACGGGTTTGAAGCCCGTCAGCAGTCGGATCTGGCCGAGCTTCACGGTTATTGCGGCGGGCACCAAAGCTACGATGTAGGGGAGCGCACAGACGACGGAGGGTACGGTGGTGGTGCAGCGGGAAGTCGGACGGCGGCGTGGAGGTTGGCGTCCGGAGGAAGTCCACGGGCAGCGCGGAAGCGGCGGCCGTATGGAAGCGCGGCCGGCGGCCGGAGTGAATCGAGGGCGACGGCGGGGCGAGGTGAGGTCACAGGGGGTGGCGCTAGGCGCGCGGAGCCCGGTGGCGCGGCGGAAGCGGAGCTCCGGAGCTGCGACCTACGCCGCACGATGTGGTGAAACCGGCGGTGGGCGCGGGCGAGCAGCCGGCGCTCTTGGCCGCGGATGGCGGGGGCGTCGCGGGGTTTTGGGCTCGGCCGTACTTCCTCGCGGAGGCGGCGTTAAGGTGGCCGGAGGTGGCGGGAGCGCCGGATGGGGGCGGCGGCGCGCCGTGCTGCTGCAGGTGGAGGGCAGGCTGAGTCTATTCTGTCGGCGCGGGGAATTGAGGCCGGGTTTCACCACGCGGAGCCAAGTTTCACCTCGCCGGGTGAACGATTCCTTTTACCATGTATTAGGTGTAGAGATAGGGGTGAGTGTGCGTGCGTGTTGAGCGTCTGCGTTATGCTTTGTGTAATCTAAAAAAAAAAAATGGTGTCACGCATGGACCAAAATACTCTAAACAAATTTTGTTTGCCATGCTCCTTGTGTCAGTAACAATAAACTTCATATAATGATATGATATAGCGCTTCAGTATTCTAGGCATAGCAACATAATCACGTTATAGATATCCAACAATGCCACTGATCCGAGAGAACAAGTACACCTTAACTGAAAAGTACCGCTAAAAGTATCAGCATGAACATCCTACCCCAAATCAACCAGCCATAACCAACCAACCAAAAAGTTGTAGCGGAGGAATCGAAAAGGGAGCCAATGTCATTGTCATCTAGGACGAGGTGTGGTCACGTAGATGATATATATAGAGAGAGATGAATGTTCAAAACAAAGTGCTTGATTGCTCCTCCTGTTTTACTTGGTTGAGTCAACCATATTTGTTGAGCCAACCCTGGAGAGGGGCATGGGGCGAAATATTGTGTGTTATAGCAAAAAACACAAATTAATAATGGTACTAAGTTAAATTCGCGGTTGGCGGTGTGAGTTAGCAAATTCCATGTTTCTTTGATGTCCCTGAGCAGAATTTGCTTAAAATGTAGAATAACATGCCACATTCAACATTTAATTTACAAATTTTATTTCACTACATTAAGCATTTCAGGAGCCTGAGTTCCCAAGAAAGAAATTTGAATATAGCAACAAGAGTGTTAGAACAAGACATTGGCAGTTTAAAACTTTGGATTGATTATGGTTATGGATGTGTGATGTTTCAGGAAGATCTCATTCAATGCAAATATGCAGTTTGTGGAATTAAATGTGTTCTTTGGCGAACAGGCTGCCCTAATCTGTCTTAGGGTGTATACTGGAAGCCCACAGTGTCTCTAAACCGCCAAGACATCAGAGATTAAGAGCCTTTTGTTATATGGTTAAAGCAGGAATATCAGTGACCATACCGAAGTATCAGTGAGCATATGGAAAGTGATCATCACTCCAATAGTTTGGTTCAGCCAAAGCCTTCTGAACTGCATTAGTTCCAAATATTCAGCTCTACAATAATCATGTTTTGTACAGCAGTTTTCCAGTTTGGATATAACAAGAATATACCTTGTAATGGTTAATACAAATAACAGATATCACAGTGTTCATTCGTATTTTTCATTTGTGCTGTTGCCTTCTCTTTTCAATCTCGTTACCAAGGAAAATCAATATTGTTTCTGTGGCATGGTTTGGCGCAATGCCTTCTGTGATCATCCTCCTCAAATACTTGTCAGCTTCCTTTAGCCTACCAGCTTTTGCATTAATATTAATCAGCGTATTAAAAGTAACAACATCTGGCTTCATGCCACTTCTGACGATCTGCTCAAACAAGTAGCCTGCTTCTTCAACCTTTCCGACCTTTCCAAACTGATTGATCAAAGTGTTATACATGACAATGTCCATGTAAACACCTTTCTTTGACAATCGATCAATAATTGTCCTAGCAACGTCTGCTTTCCCCATCTGGCCAAGACCTTGAATGATTAGATTATATGTTGCTATATCATTAGGGCAGAGCTGTCCACCCCTCTCATGAAGAATTGCCCACACCTGTTTCAAATAGCCCTTCTTGACAAATGAGGTCATCAGTGAATTGTATGTATAACTTGTCCCTTTGTTACCTAGATTCGTAAAGATCTCAAATAACTTGCAAGCAACACTCAACTTCCCTTTGGCTAAAAAAATTGACAGGTATGTATTGACCATGTCAGCATCAAAAGTCTTGGCGCCCATACCTTGCACCCTCTGCCCTCTGTGCATTGTAAATACAGCAGAGCTGTCCAAACTGTCAGCATGTTTAGCAAGATGATCCAAGTGTGGTGACAGTGACCAATCATCCTTGGGGTCACTATTTGGGGTTTCTTCATCAGTACCTGTATGTCCCATATGGTTAACCAAACTCATCACATCATCCATATTACCATCAAAGGAAAACAGTGGTGTCCCATCTTTCTCTCGGCCTTGAGGTCCTCTCAAGGCAACCATCATGTTTGATTTCCACCGAATGGCATCCGGCAATACAGTACCATCCCTTATAAACTTTACTATTTGCTCTTCCAAGTCCCAACGTTTACTCTTGTTAAAACCTATTAGCAATGATGTTATTGTAACCAAATCAACACTGAAGCCTAGCTGCTCCATCTCCTTCACCAACTCTACGGCCTCTGCAACTTGGTCCCCAATCCCCTCCTTGCAGAACTCCCTCACCATGATACTATAAGCAATTCCATCCAACAGTTGCCCTTTCCTTCTTAACTCGTAAAAAAGCCGACATGCTGCTTCTGCCCTCCCATTCTTAAACAGCCCATCTATCACGGTGTTGTGTGTGCTTGCTGAGCATTGGATTCCATCAGCTACCATTGTCTCAAAAAAGCCGCATGCCTCATCAAGCTTCTTCGCTTTAAACAGCCCATCAAGAAGTGAATTGTACACTACCACATCACTCTTCACCCCACTGCTCCGCATCTCATGGAACACACGCAGTGCATCATCCATCCTAAAACTCTTGCAGCACCCATTCATGACTGCTCGATAAGTGAAGATATCTGGCTCAATTCCAGAAGATTTCATTTCATCAAAGATCACCAAAGCATCAGGTACCCGCCCACCAACGACAAGGGCCCGGATGACTGAATTATAGGTGCATATGTCTGGCACAACAGGAGGAGTGGCAGCCTTCATTGCTGCGAAAAGCCTCAGCGACATTCCCAGCTGCCTCCACTTGCCAAACGCGTGGATGCAAATGTTGTATAACCTTACATTCGAAGGCAGGCCCCTCCTCGACATTTCTTCGAACACAGAGCGGAAGTCATCGCAGAGGTTCTCCTTCGATAGGGCCAGGAGGAGGCGGTTCGTTGCCCGGACGGGTGGCGGGTGGGAGGCGATGGGGAGCAGCTTCCGGATGGCGGGGACAGCGGCGATGAGGTTCGGGAGGCTATGAGGGAAGGGAGAGCAGCTGCGGCGAGGCGGGGAGGAGGTCTGGCGGCGAGGCGTCCAGGAGCGAGAGCGCGGCGTCGAGGCGCGAAGCGGAGAGGAGAGACGAGAGGAGGGCGGGCGCGGACGCGGAGGAGCGCGCGAACGGGAGGAGCGCGTCGAGGAGCGGCGGGGAGCCGGCGGCGAGCGCGCGGAGGAGGACGGGGAAGGTGGACGCGAGGAGCGGGGAGGCCGGCGGCGTGGCGGCGAGGAAGAAGGAGAGCTTGGAGGCCGGCGGGAGCGCCGGGTGGCGGAGGATGTGGAGGTGGACGGGCAGCGGCAGCGGCGCCGCGGGCAGCAGCGCGTCGGGGAGGTGCGGCGTGGTGAGGAGGTGGCTGGCGAGGCGGGTGGCGAGGAGCGCGTCGGTGAGGCTCGACAGCGGCGTGGCGGCCGCGGTCGAGAGCCGCCGGCCGATGGGAGCGGCAGCGGCCAGACCGGGCGGCATGCTTGTGTGCTTCCTGTGAGCTGCGACTGGCGCGCTTTTTCAGGGGTTCTCTCCGTGCGCCTAGCGAGGTTCTGTCCGTGCGCAGGGACGTGCTAGGTGGGGGGTCCCCATTTGGCCACTTTTTCCGGCCGCGCGCCCGGCGGATCGCGGCGGCGCGGACCGGCACAAGTCTGGGCGCGCAGGCATATGGTCGGGGGTTCGAACCCAGGCATCGCACGTATAAGGCGGGGTTTTCCCCGTTTTCTGTTGTCTACGCCCGGGTAGCACCCATGCGCTTTCGACATTAAGCTCCATGACATGACTGGGCCAGGGTGCGGCTGTCTGAATATGTAGTTTGTAGGCCTTAGCAAGGGATCTAGGGTGGCGTGAGTAGGTATGCGTGTGTGTGGTGGTGTGTGTTAGATGCCTGTTCAGATACTACAGCTTGTACTCAGAGCAAGGGTTTCTCAGAAAAAAAAGTCTGGGCGCGCAGCGGAAGGAAAGAAGGGAGGGTCGCAGAGGCGATGGAGTGGGGCCCACGGTGCTGCGCCTATCATGAGGTGTGCGCTGCCGTGGGCCCGTGGCGTCTTCGTTCGGCCGGTGGGCTTTTTCTTTTTGTGTTCTAGGGCCGATGGGCTGTGTTGAGTGATCTACGCTTCGTCCGTTGGACCCAGATTGACATGTAGTACTCCGTGGGCTTATGGTGCAGGGCTGAAAACCATACAGGCTGCTTACCAAGTGAATGATGATGCATTGGACCCAGAAATGAAGCCCACGGCCTAGAAGATCTCAAATTAAGGTCTTCATCATCTCGTAACGAGTCAAACAAATCTCAACTTTGAATGATGATATATACACCAAGCAAAGCCCACAAAAACCACCAACCCACAAAAGTGGAGGGGGCGACCAACACAACGGAATGCTTGGAAATGTGCAATTGTGCTCTGTGCATGTGATTCTCCGTTTTTCCTTATCCTCGATGGTTCATCTTTCGCCGTGCATATGCCCATCTGTGAGATAGGGGATTTGGTTATTCTGTGAGATCGTATTCTCTATCCATCATGATCTGCCTGCACTGCATGTGTGGTATAAGTCTGACTGAGGAACACGTATACCTGCCTGCTCGCATCGCATCGAAGTGCCGGAGGTCGTGCATGTTCAGTTCTCTCCGTGCATGTATGGCCAGAGACAAGCCTGGTCGACCTATCGACCTGTCGGCCGTTCAACTGCCGACAGAGTGCCACATTTTAAATTTTTATACATAACAGCTCTAGATGTGCAATTGATCATTGAAAACATTATTTTTTTGTGAACAATTGAAAATATTATTTAAAAAAAGAACGGTACCGGGCGGCATGCTGTGCGCGGTCGCGCACTTCTCCTGACGCGGCTGCGGCTGCGCTGGCGATGCGCTTCTCGGACGTTGGTAGGTACAGTAGCGGTGCGATTGGGCGGCGATCCGCGGCTTTGCCCAGCGTGCATGCACGGCGTGCGGCCTCCGGCAGGAATTCCGTGCCACCGCGTCGGCGTGTCGGTACTCGGTAGTATCGCGTTTCGATTTCGCTGCTCGGTGCTCTGTGCTCGGCTCCGTGACGCCGTGTGTGTCACTCGCGCTGAGTCGCGCTGGACCTGGACGGACGCTGGCTGATGCCGGGCTCTTTCGGCAGCCTGATGTGGTGATCCCTGCTAATACTGATGATAGCAGATCTGCCGGGCCGGCAAATCCTGAATTCTTTGTACGCTCGTCGTTCCTGCGCGTGCTAATGCGTGTGCGTGTGCGTGTGCGTGTGCGTGTGCGCGTGTGCGCGAGATCAGTGCTGCCTGCACTGCGACTGCAAGTGTGTGTTATCACTTATCAGGTGTATTATAGCCGTGCAGATAAGCTCTTAGGTCCCGATGAAAACGGATCGGATACGGATGGATATCACTTATACCACATTTGTTTTCATATTTTTGTTCGGATTCGGATTCGAATACGGATAGTATCAACCATGCCGGATGGGATAAGACTGGTTATCGACATCATAAATATGTGATTTAAGTATTCGGATACGGATACGGTATCAGATGTTGAATGTCCGGACTCACATACAGACGGATTAAAACACCTCTAAACGAATTCGGTCGAACGGACGGACGAATAAATATCCGTACCACTTTCATCGCGACTCTTAGGCTACGTGACGCCGGTACGGTGCTGGAATTCAGGATCACTTTTCTATACGTCAGTTCGAGAGAATGACACAGTCATCGTCTATCTAAAGTACTTTATACTCCAATCATGCATGGTAGTACTCCGGCCTGGTTTCTGGACCTGTGGACCTAAGTCTGAAGATAGCTGCAGGATGGTGGATGGATCAGCGGAGGATAGCCTGCCAACACAGAGTCTCGTTTTGTTTGTTATCTGCGTGCGTGCAATGCATGAGCTGCACCTGTACCTCAAGTGGCACTAGTGGGCGATGGTGACGAAATAATGGGCGCAATCAAATACGGCTGCACGTGGCATGATGCACTCATGGGGTCCTTTGCCCGGAAACACACACCACAAAATACATGGAAAGATTAAAGAACGGTGGGTGCGAAAAGGCAGCTGAGACCGGCCGGCTGAGTGAGAGAAGCTGATGCTCGAGGTTCCATTCCATCCCCTTATCTCCGGTTCTATCGGTTCGGTCCATATTATTCGCCGTGCACGACCACCGGAATAAGCCTGATGTGGTGATCCCTGCTAATACTGATGATAGCAGATCTACGTACGGCCACCAACGCCTTATTCCGTGACCAATCGTGATCACGATGCACGATCTCGAGCACGGCGCACCTCACTTGCAGTACGCCACTACGGACGCATCATCTTCATCGATCGCATCTTCGTTTTTCCGCGCAAGCTTGTACTAGTTCCTGTCCTCTGGTAGTCAAGATACGCGGAAAAACACTGGCGTGCGCGGTGCCACGGTTCCGTTTCCTCCACTGCGGACTGCGGGCTAGATGTGTGATCCGAGTTCTTCAGTGACACGGCATCAGCCGGCAGCCATGGCTGCCTCGATCGATGTTCGGCACCAGTGGTCCAGTGCGCGACGCGTCATACTGCATGCGGATCGGATGCGGTTGGATCGGCCATCTAGTACCCTTTGTCATCTTGTCTTGCTGCTCCGTACTCCATGATTGTTATTTTTTTAGTCAAAAGTCAAATGACCGAACGTCACTATCGGCAGTCGGCACACGTGTAGTTAAAGCTTGAACGTATCATTAGGCTTGGCCATTAGATATAGAGATAAGACGCATATACACATATTAAGCTATATAGAGATATAGCTTAATAGAGATATACAGGCAGATAGTGAAGATATAGATAAGACGCATATACACATATTAAGCTATATAGATAGAGATATAGATAGACATATAGAGAGCGAAGAGCTGGATAGATAGACATATAGAGAGCGAAGAGCTAGATAAGTTTTTTTTTAGAAGAGAAGAGATAGATAAGTGTTACATATACATATTGAGATACAGATATACATATAGATAGAAAAGAGGTAGATAAAAGATAGAGATTGAAATAATAGATATTGAGTTGTTCCAAAAAAAAGAGAGAAACAATAGATATTGAGATATCAACTAGTTATTTCTCTCGATCTAGAATAAGCAAAAAAATTAAATAAGAAGTCCATGTCTAGCACGTCGCACGCGAGCGATGATGCAGATTTTATACCGTGAGATATGTATATATAAAAAAATATAGAATCGTAGTGCAAACAAACAATGACCCAACCTCCACTTCCACTTCTTTACCAAAGCACTCCAAAATGAGTTTAAAGAAAACCACTCCAAAATGCGGCTGAAACGTTTGCATTTTGCAGTCGAAGATGCACAACCGTACCACGGGAGTCTTCCATAATTGAATTCTCGAGCTCCGGTCAACGGAATGCACTTCCCCACACCGACCACGGTCAACGGAATGCACTTCCCCACACCGACCACTCTCTTGCTCTCCCTTCCTTTCACTGCCCCGCCTCTATTTATAGAGGGGCAGCCACCAGCCAGGGCACAAGCACACAGAGATCAATCACGCTTGCAACCATTCTCTGCTACCTGCGTGCTCTGCCTTCGTCGTCGCCATGGCTCTGCTCTCCGATCTCACCAACCTCGACCTCTCCAACTGCACCGAGAAGATCATCGCCGAGTACATCTGGTGCGTATAGATCGCCTCTGTTTCCCTCACGCTCCATCTGATGCTTTTTCCATCAGTCCCATGGTGTCCCTCGAGATGCTGCTGTGTTTCCTCTTGCGGTTCTCTTCTTTTTTGTGTTCATATTTTACATGGGAAGCAAGTAAAAGAGATCATTCACACTGGCAGACATAGAAATGTCGATCTTTCGGATCTTTTGTCCTGTTATTAAAAATTTTAGGAAGACCATAGGACATACTGATCCACTGTCAAGCACCTTGTCTGATCTGATGCAGGGTAGGCGGTTCTGGGATGGATGTGAGGAGCAAAGCCAGGGTTAGTATACTTCTTTTTGCACCCAAGCTTACTATCTTGTTGGTAGACTTTTGGTGGAAGATAAGATATGTGCCGTGCAAGTATGCGTTTAGAGCTTGTAACTTTTTGATAAGTAGAGCTTGTAACTTTCCAAGGGCCTTCTTGACACGCAGCCAGCCCTCCAGTATGTTCTGAAAAAGGTCAAATTGTATGACATCTCTGCCTGCTTTTTAACTCAGACGCTGTCCAGGCCTGTTGATGACCCTAGCAAGCTTCCAAAATGGAACTTCGACGGCTCCAGCACCGGCCAAGCTCCGGGTGACGACAGTGAAGTCATCCTTTGGTACGTATCATTTCTCCATCTTCCACCTTGACATGTGTGCCTCACTGCAGCGTTTTTTACCGGTCGGTAAACCGCTTGTAAACCATGATTACCGACCTTCGGTTGATCCCGGTTCGGTTCGGTCGGTTCGGACGGCCCAAATTTCAAATTTGAAGTTTGAAAAAAAATGCTGAAAAAATTCCTAAAAATAGCTCTTGAATTATGGAACAATGGTGTAAAAATTTTTCAAATTTGAGTTCGTTTAATATTTATTTAGACGTTTAGAAGTTTGAAAAAAAGAAAAAGAAAAAAATACGACCGGCCCCGTGAAGGCCCATTAAATCATGAAGGTCGAAAAACATACTAAACACACTCAAATTTGAGTAATTTTGACATCATTGGATTCTACAAATCATGAAGTATTTTTAGGAATTTTTTTAGCATTTTTTTAAAAAAATAAATTTGAATTTTAAAAAAACCGCTCAAACCGGGCGGAAAAACCGGAAAAACGGTAAACCGGACAAACCGGCCGGTATACCGGTACAAACCGGTATAACTGCGCCATTCAAATTTGAATTTGAATTCGGGCGGTTTTTACCGGGAAACCGGACAAACCGGCCGGTTTACCGATTCCGGCCGCCTCCGGTCGGTTCGCAGCCACCGGTAAAAAAAACCCTGCCTCACTGGTCACTGCCTTGCTGTTGACGCGTCGCACTAATTCACTTTTTTTTTTTTATTTTATTTTTTTGCATCAAGCCCTCAGGCTATCTTCAGAGACCCGTTCAGGAAGGGGAAGAACATACTGGTAACCAGAAGAGACCATCCTTTGATTTAATTTTCCAGATTCTCTGCATGCATGAATGTTGTTCCATGGTCTGGAGACCATTCATCCCAATTTTGAGCTGTTTGAAGGTTATGTGCGACTGCTACGAGCCAAATGGAAAACCGATTCCGAGCAACAAGCGGCACGGGGCGGCGACGATCTTTAACCACCCTGATGTCAAGGCTGAGGAACCATGGTCTGTATCTTCATCAGCTTATCCTATCTCTAGTCCTGCTCCTGCACAAAAATGAACTACTCCGTAGTTCTTATGTGCAAATGTCTCGTTCAGTCAAATGGTTTTTTTTTCTTATGTATATTGAATCTGTCCAAATTCAGGTTTGGGATTGAGCAGGAGTACACCCTTCTTCAGAAGGACACCAACTGGCCTCTCGGTTGGCCGCTGGGCGGCTACCCTGGCCCTCAGGTACCTAGGCATTTCTCGCACGCTGCAGTAATTAGTTTGTTGCAAGACTACTTTTCAGCACAATTATTGGGTACAAATTGACAGAAACAAAAGCTCGAGACTTCCTTTGTAATTTGCATCCAATTCCAACCATATCAGAGCTGATCAGCTTACGGAATGATCCTGGCAGGGACCTTACTACTGTGCCGCCGGAGCGGACAAATCCTACGGGCGGGACATCGTGGACGCGCACTACAAGGCCTGCCTCTACGCCGGCATCGACATCAGCGGCGTCAACGGGGAGGTCATGCCAGGGCAGTGGGAGTTCCAGGTTGGCCCTGCCGTCGGCGTCTCGGCCGGCGACCAGCTCTGGGTGGCTCGCTACATTCTTGAGGTAGAGTCTGCATGCCGCCGCCCGGCTGTGTTTCCAGTGCTTCTGCTGTCAGTGTGTTTTGCTGATGAGACGTGTTCCCTGTGATTGGCAGAGGATCACCGAGATCGCCGGTGTGGTCGTCTCCTTCGACCCCAAGCCAATTCCGGTGACCATTTCTTTACCAAACAAACATTTTGGGTTTTGATAATAGTTTTGTTATCCTGCTGGTCTCATGCCGTCTGGATCTGTGCATGTGACTGCAGGGAGACTGGAATGGCGCTGGTGCTCACACCAACTACAGCACCAAGTCGATGAGGAGCGACGGCGGGTACGAGGTGATCAAGAAGGCGATCAGCAAGCTGGGCCTCCGTCACCGGGAGCACATCGCGGCCTACGGGGACGGCAACGAGCGCCGCCTCACCGGCCGCCACGAGACGGCCGACATCAACACCTTCGTCTGGGTGAGCACGGCGAGACCGCCGTAACACCTATTCTTCAAGTACCAAAACGGGCTCATCCCATCCCTTTGTTTGTCGTGTCAGGGCGTTGCAAACCGCGGGGCGTCGGTGCGGGTGGGCCGCGACACCGAGAAGGAAGGCAAAGGTGAGAGCCGGAAGCGATCTCTTTCATCTTTTTCCCCTGTGCGGCCACCTGCTGCTTCGGTTGGGTTCTGCGGCTGATCCTTGTGAAATTGCTTGGTTTGCCTCATCAGGCTACTTCGAGGACCGGAGGCCGGCGTCGAACATGGACCCGTACGTGGTGACCTCGCTGATCGCGGAGACGACCATCCTGTGGGAGCCCAGCCACTCCAACGGCAGCGGCAAGGGCGCCGCGGCTCCTTGATTCTCCGGCGGGAACTGACCTACCTCAGTGTGAGAACCGGCCTGCTTATAGATGGCAGATGAGACTGACGCTGTCCGAAACTTGAGATGACGATAATAATAATAGCTGCAGTGTACTGGTTCTAGCGTTGGATAACGAGCCAAGAACACCTTTTTCAAGTTTTTTTAAAAAAAACTAGCATAATTTTATTTATACTACTCAACTGTTTGAGATCCAACATGTCCCTGTCTGGTTCCCCTAGCTTGTTGTGTGATTGTGATCGCGGATACGTGTCGAAATGCGTGGGTTCGTGTGCTTCTGATTGCTCATACGTGTCGAAATGCGTGGGTGCTGGGTTTTTGTATTTTTCTTCGTCGGCTTGTCTTGCGTATTCAGAATCACCGGTCACTCCGGCCTGTAAATCATGGAGCTGAACCAACACAGATGTCTAATTCTAACAAGTCCAACACCGCAACCAACAACCTAGTCACAGTCCCCTGCCATAATGCCGCTCGTCATTTGCAATTACTAGGAAGAAGGCAGGGTCTACAATCAGGTCACAGACGAACCGTTATCAATTCTCGTACGGTTCATAACAAAGGCTCAGCGAACAGCCATCAAAACATTAGTTACAGGTTATACAGGTGAGTAAGAAGAAAATTGATACGCAAATGCTCACATAAAACAGAAACACTTCTAAACAAGATTAGAAGGAACACGCTCCCAATTACAACGCTGTGACAAGATTATTACCGCATGCTGTGCCAGCGGCTCTCTGCAGTGTATGGGCAAAAAAAACGGGACGAGTCTGATACATACATTTTATTCATCGGTGAGATGCAACAGTAAAGAAAAACTATGGAACAAGAGGCCGGAATGAGAGTTTGTGTAACCGCCTCAACTCATTCTAAAACACTCTTCAAAATTTTTATGTGATAACGGTCGGGGCAGAGCGGCCAGTGTACTCTTGCATCTTGGAGAGCTTGAGCGCAACATCAACCTGAGATGAAACATAAAATTAGCAAATCGAGTTTCACAGAAGCCCAAGGTATATCCAGCTCTGTGAATCGAAAGGACAGGGTAGATATTTTACCAGAGGAGCAAGGGCATCCTGTGAATCCCTGCCGATCTTGGAGGAATCCTTCTCGTACTGCTCGATGTAGACACGGATGGTGGCACCGACAGAACCGGTTCCAGAGAGGCGGAACACCTAGAATGCCAAAAAACCATGTTAGCTCACCAGTATGATATAGATCTCAAATGTATCCATCTGAATCCAACTCAGACTTATCGTGTACCGACTGATAATATTGCAAAAGGGAAATGAAATGTTGACTGGAACAAGGTTTTCACACCACTTCCTTTGTTTTGGTTCAAGACAAAATAGAGGATATCTGAAACAACACAGGTCTACATACCAGTCGTGAACCATCTCCAAAGAGGTACCGGATGCCCTGGTGCTTGGACACAGAGCCATCAACAGGATCCTTGTACTCAAACTCGTCAGCTGCTACTACTTCAGAAACATCAGACCGTATCTCCTTGATCAGCCTGAGAAACAGATAATTTAGACATGGCACTGAAATGTTCAACGATGCTTAAGTTGATAGTACGAGCACAATTTTTTGGAGGTACTGATTTCTTTACATTTAAAAAGTTCCACTTACTTGTTGACATCAGAAAGTGATGACTGCATGCTTACTAGGTTTGCCATAAGCTCCTTAGCAGCCCCAGCGTCAACATTCTTCACAAACAAACTTGTGCATTTAGAATGATACCTTAAACAGGCGGGGCATATATGCAATGCGCATGTCAAAAACAAAGTTAGTACCTCATAGTCATAGCGTGTGTAATAATGGCGACCATATGTGGCCCAGTGCTGACGGACAATATCTTCAACAGTGACAAGCTTATTATCTCCTCCAAGGTTGTCCTTATTCTTGAAAGCAATAATAGAAAGCCATGCAAGCACAGCCCAGATGCCATCCTTCTCACGAATGTGGTCAGACCCTGGCCAAAGTAGTACATATAAACATCTCAATAATGTCTACACCAAATACTAACAAGTCCTTTTTTGTGAACAAAATACTAACAAGTCCTTGACTTTACTATGGGCTTGATTCATGACCAACTCAATAAAAGGGCAAGAGAGCACAGTAGAACACAATTCATATACCACATGTTAACACAATTTACACATCTAACATGATACAAGAGGTGCTGGGATGTTTACTACTGTGATTCGCATGTATATAAATGATAGCCAGAAGCCAAATATTACCAGTGCCAAAGCTTTCTTCACCACAGATTGAGCACATTCCAGCATCCATCAAATTCCCAAAAAACTTCCACCCAGTAGGCACCTGAAACATGATTTTTTATGTTAGATTTATCTGGGATTCAAAAATCTTGGAAACCAAGGTCTAACGCTTTACCTCAAAGAACTTGAGATTCAAATTCTTTGCAACAACATCAAGGGCAGCAGATGTTGGCATGCTCCTGCAATAACAACAATGGATTATCATAAGTAGCGTATCAGTACATAGAGAAACTTTTAATGCATCTAAGTTCGGACAGCTGCATATAAGCGGGGATGAAAAGTTGGCATTGGCAGAAATTGTGTTGGATGGTATTGCTGCTGATATGTTAAGCATTTATTGAACAGAACACGGCACAGACTTGAAACAGATGCAGCACAGAGAAACATGCATTTTTACTGCAGGCTGCAGTAAAGCTTGCAGCTTGGAGCCTATAGTGAGTTTTTACAGTAACAATATATCTAGATGTTATATTAGTACATTAAAAAAAAAGATGTCATATTAGCAGCACAATATGGAGGAGAGCTTTTTACCTGGCAACTCCCTTCAGGCCAGAAGCAAAGTAAGGAATTGATTGAACAGCATTGGCGCGATAATGGCAACAGAGTCCGATGGTGTCACAAAGAATCTATAACAAGGCAAAGGGGAGTATCATGAATTCCTTGTGCTTTTCTAGAATCCAAAACGAATTTTCCACATAGTAAGATATTGAACGGATCATACCTTTTACCCAGAATCATGTTGCGATCAGCATCTCCATCAGCTGCAGCACCAAATTCAGGTGGCTCAACATTTGATGACTTTCCAAGACCCATCCGTTCAACCAACTCTTTTGCATAGGTGAGGTTAGGATCCGGATGACCACCTCCAAAGTCCTCCTGCAAAAACATAAGTGATGAATTAATACCAAGCCACATCTTAAGTAGAAATTTGTGACAATGGAAGAACTCATTACTTTCGGGACACAGTTCAACAGTGAGCTTTCATCAGCACCAAGCTCTTCCACAAAGATGTGTTTGGCATAAGCTCCAGCAACACCATGGAGCGCATCATAACTAAAAGAGCAAAGCAAGATTTCAGATGTGTTACAGTAATATTATTATGGTAATGGGGACATGGTTGCAGTCATAGATTGAATACCAGAATGTAAACTTTGGGGAAGTCAGCAACTTTTTTATTGCTTCAAAGTCAAAAATTGTCCTGGAATTGATGGCGGTAATTAAATCATTAGATTCCCTTGTTACACAACATGATCCAAGTAACATGTAATGATATAAAGCACAAATATTATCACTTCAATGGAAGAAAACATGAAAGAACAAGCTACTTACTTCATTAACTTTATGTAATCTACACTAGAGTCAAAGACATCCACATCAAAGGGGCCCTCAGGTCCACTGAAGCTGGTGACACCGGCAACAGAAATATCAACCTGCAGTAGTAAAGTAGGAGAAAATGAATATTCCACTAACCTGTCAAAAGAAACAGTGAGAAAATACTTAGCAGTTTGGCACTGAATCATACATCTGGAAGGTCTTCAGAGATGAGGTATTCAGAGATTGTCGTTGTATTAGAGAAAATCTTGTCAGTAACGGATTCAGGAGCAGGTCCACCATTTCCCATATTGTATTTGATACGAAGTCCTGGAAAGTTCAATGCAGTGTATTCAATAACATAGAGCACGGCTGGAACTTGATTTGCAACAGAGATACTAGCAGTGAATTTGGTACCTCCGTAGGACCACCTGGGTTATGGCTCGCTGTCAAGATGAAGGCACCAGTAGCCTTTGATCCCTATTGTCCATGTGTTTATAAACCAATTGTTAGGTTATTCATTAGTCATTAGACAGTACAAAGGAGTAACAAATAAATGTACATACTGCTAAACATTGTCCTTTTTTAAGAAACAGAACTTACATCTGCACCAACTCTTTCACGGATGACAGCAGATACAGCAGGAGTAGACATGAGACTGTTTAGTCCAACCCAAACACGTCTTGCTCCATTGGCAGCAGCCATTTTTGTTATGATCTGTAACAAGCAAAAGCAATGGGAGTCTATTTAGTTGATGAAAACCAAGCCTATTAAAAAACTCGACCTCAGGGAGAAGACAATACTAAGACTACATCTGTATCGGAATTGAAGTCTACAGAGCTACTATCAAAACAATATACAAATTACAAAATGGGGTTAGAAAACATGTAAGGGAGATGGATATTATTCTAAATCACCTGAACAGCATCTTTTGAGAAATAGCGGCCATCACCAGAGACAACAATGGTTGCACCTATACGAAAGGAAAGAAGACATGACTAATGAGCAACAACTGCAGAGAGAGAACAATAGAGATCATGAAAGTTTTGGCTATGGCAACCACATTTCCCATTTAAAATTTCAACATATACATGAAAACTGCACAATATAATTTACTAAAACCATGCAGTATCCTGAAAACCTTGTCTGAAACAGGACTGGTATTTGTCTGATAAGCAGGTTACCTTTTACTTGGTCCGCAGGAAGGGCATTGAATGTTGACTGGACAAAGTTCTGCAGATAATGAGGCTGCTGGAATACAGTAACCTGGTAATATTAACAAAAGATTTTATAAGAGAAAAGACATAATAAATTCTACTACGCTACAGAAGAAACCAAGTATTGAACTATTGAAGTAACTTAGGATCTCATGACAAAAGCCCTGTTCGTTTGAACTTATCAGCGCTTTCAGCCAGCGATTCAACAGAATTTTTCTCTCACAATAAATCAAAAGCGGCGAGAATCAGCCCGGCCAAAAACGACCAAACGAACAGGGCGAAAATCACTTGCATCTGCAATCATTGATAATTCATACATTTTTTCCTTAATGTAGAAGTAAACTCATCCCGATTAACATACACTTGATTAATTCTGATCAAGGGAAGGCTAGCTAGCTAGGAACAAATGCTCTGCCCAGCACCAAAGAAAATAATGCATGTGTATAAACACTAGGAGTTACACTGTTCAAGCTACACAGACAGATATAATGGACATAGCTGCCTTTACTGGAGGAATAATTCATTGATCTGTAGCACTAAAAATAAAATGTATTATTTTGATGTGTTCCTACTTAATAACCTTAGATTGATAAAACTCAGAATGGATATCGTATGATTGTATACCACGCTGGAGATCCATACACACTAGTACAAAATACTCAGACTACACCTCAAGAAATTTGAGACGTGCCACAAAATTTTCAAGCTCGATATGAAATTTAAATAACTCGCGGCATAATTTCCACGTTTATGATTTTTTTTTAACAACATAACCTTTATGAATTGAAGTCACCAACTACGTTCATAAGCCAAGGGTATCGACTACAGAACCAAAATACTTTGCCCCTCATCCCATTTTGGAGGCACACGATCCACTCAAGCCTGAACCAGGGCGGAAATGAATTCCATGAATCTCGTCATATGATGAGTTGGAATTTAATGAATGTCGCACCGACCCAACCATAAGCATTAAATGATGCCAGAACAATTTTCATGTGAAAGTTATCTCGAATAGAGTAATCATTAAGCGACCAAAAAAACATATCCACTATTATGCACAAGCTAGGAAAACAGAGGGCATTGTTATCTTCTAAGCCAGTAACTGAACAAGCGAGATCCGGTAACAATTAGCAAAAGCTGATTAATGCGAGTGCAAATCGCATGGATCAAGCCATGCAAGCACAAGTCCAGATGGTTCCAGCCCCGCACAGGCTTAACGTGCTATAGGAACCAACGGATCAAGCCAGCAGGCAAGCTCCGAACAACACCCATCCGCCGACGGTTTCCCATCAGATCCGAGCAGGACGGACGGATAGAACAGAGCGCCGAGATCCTGCGCGAGAAGCCGCCCCGGCGAGATCCGCGAGGTGGCGGGAGAAGCGAAGAGACAGGCTGTCGCGCACGCAGCGGATCCGAGGCAGCAGGATCGAGCACGAACACGCCGCTTCACAGAAACAGAGGAGATCCGGACTGGGCACATAGACGGAGATCGGGGGCGAGATAAGGCAAAGGTGGGAAGGAGAACCTTCTTGCGGAGGCCGGAGGTGCCGGGCTTCTGGCCTTCGAAGGGCGTGGTGGCCTTCTTCGTCACGGTGAAGAGCCCCATGGTGGTCGCGCCGCGGGCGATCCGCCGCTGGCCGCCGCGCGAGGCGACGAGAGGGGTGACGCGGGGGAAGCGGTGGTGGTGGAGGGATCGGGAGTGAGAGGGCAGGGAGGGAGGACGAGGAGTGGTGGGGTGGTGACGATGGCGACGAGGGCGCGGCGATATTATAGCGGGGGAGGAGGGCGGGGACAGCACAAGAGGATGGATCATTCCGATTCCGTCGATCTCCTTGGTTCCTCGCTTTTTTCCTCACTTTTTCAAATTTCTGGCGTGGTTTCCTGTGTTTATCGGCTTCCTGTGGACGCGAACAGTACGATCGCAGAGGTAGGCTGGCTGACGTGGCTTCTACGTATTACCCCTTGTTTAGTTCCAGAATTCCACTCCCCAAATTCACTATCACGAGTGCTATTCCCATCACATCAAAAAATCTAACAACGCGTAGATCTTAAATGTAGATGAAATCAAAAACTTACAGTTTTATTAATGCATTCATGGCGAGCCGAGCATTTAGAGTCCCAATTAATCGATATTTGGACGATTTTTTGCGATAAAAAAAAAAAAAGCGCGCTTACATAGTGTTCCGGCGAACACTGAGCTATGGCATCTTCGATTCCGGATGGCCAATTCCGGATCTAAACAAGGCCTTAGCGGTTTCTAGGTTCCATGGACGATGGTTTCATTTCAGGGTAGGCATATTTCACAGGTGTTCGATACACTGTGTAATGGCAAGAACAAATGTTCAAGAGCTAAAGGAGCATAAAATATTAATTTCGTTTTTTTATATTGAGTAGATTACACTCCACATCGTGCAATGCGGTACTCCAATTCTCGTGAGGTACAAATACTTCTGAGCTATTAAAGTCACTTGTTATACAGCTCACGCACCAGGTATCAAATTACTTAGGCCAAAAGGGAAGGAAACAACAGTGGTTTATGCTTTAAGAGTTATTCCGTACATACTTCCAACCAAAATGAAGTGAGGTTCTCTCCTGTGAAAAAGAAAGCTAGCCACGCCTAGCTGTGCTTTTCATGTTCAGCGAAATCACGAAAAGAATGTGCAAAAGACAAAACTAAATTAGCATCCTAATTTATTATGAAAAAATTCACATTGATGAAGGACGTAATACATCACTCTTCTTCGGTGCTTTAATACGATGCCTCAAATTCGTCCTATGATTTATCGTCTATGGAACTGAAAAATAACATAAAACAACGTTTGCTTGTTGTGCAGGTAAAATTAAATAATACTGTGATTGCATGGTGATCTTAGCTTATCGGCTTGATTCTACAAAGACGTGATCCCACGATTAAAGTTAGATTCGATTCAGATCATAATTTTAACAACCTTAAAAATAAGATTATTTAAATAACCATTCATGCAATGATATCTTAGAAAAACACGAGATTCCTTACCAGGTACAAATACTCCGAGCAATGGTATAGGCCTATGTAATAGCTCCGTTGGTCCTCGAATAATAAAAGAAGCTTGTTTTTAATTTAAGCAAAAGCATATAATAATCCTCCCCAACAAATGGAAGTTAGGCTCTCACTTTTGTAAAAGCAAGTGGCACTTGTACCTAGCTGTGGTTTGCTGTTTGCAGCAAAAGCAAGAAATAGGCACGTAGTAAAAGACAAATTTAGCTTGGCAATGAACTGTTTGATAAATACCAACGGCCCACACCGCTGTCGGCTGTTGATTTGTGGCACCTCACTTTTCTTCAAGTACAAAAGCACATAGCTCTGCATCCTAATTAGTACTCGTGGTGATGCTCAAAGAGAACAAAAGTACTCGTGGCCAAATCAGACTCTTCCTTCCATTATAATACAACCCATAGCAAAAATTACCAGGTACCAGAAACCAATCCATGACGCGAAACAGTGACCGGTGAAATACGAATATTACGATCCCGTGGTCGTGAACGCTTGGTTTTTTTCAGATACGGTATCTGATTATATTTTTCCAAGCACGTTAGAATGTTAGTTAGATGCAGAGGGCTGGCTGATCAGCATCAGCTGATCTGGCCGTCGCACTGCCGCGGCATCTGATTCGAGGGTGACCCGCTACTTAGGCACCGACAGTCCGACACCACGTGTTCCCGTCTTCCCAAGCCTTCCGGGCGTCGGTGGACCGAGGAGCGTGACCTGACAAAGGTGGCAAGGTGCTGTTTGCAATAATAACCTGGTCTGATTTTTTTACGATTTAATATAAAAATAAATAGGAGTTAGGAGGAGAATCATTATCAGAACAGATCTATCATAGATAGAAAAATGTATGTATTTTTCGGTTTTTATGATCTGTACCAAGCGGGGTGAGCTGGAGTTGCCATTGTCTTCGTGACTTCGTGGAAACCAGAGCACAGCCGGAAATGTCAGAGCCACAGAAAAAGCCGGAAATGTCGAGCTGCTGCGTTAGCTGGCATCGCAGGCTGACGGGCCTTAGTCGCCGTGCGAGAGTAAATCCTGGCCCAATAAAATCATGGGCTGAAGACTACATAAGGCCCATGTGACATCGGAGATAATCAACTTCTAGGGCGACCTGCAACATGGAGCCAGCAGCCCAAATGAAGCCCAGGACGGAAAACAACGTAGCTAGTGGGACTATGTCATCATCAGAAAAAAAAAGGGAGCGTTTCTCAAAAAAAAAAAAAAAAAGGCTAGCGGAAAACAGTAATGTTACAGTCACATTAAGGAAATGGAACATGATAGTTTTCAAAAAAAAAAAGTAAATGGAACATGAGAGTACATTTTTAATTATCCAGTGATTTTAGCGAAATGATAATGCTTCATATTATTTATTAACCAACTGTTTTTGACAAAGAACTCGATGACCTGACGGTAGTTACTGTCAAATATTGTGATGGTTTGGGGTTTGTACTGTCAAATACGCGTAGTACCAATGCAGACCGGGCCTTGTTTAGTTCCCCAAATTGGGGGTTGCCAATTTGGCATTCTTAAAATAAGCCTTGTTTGTAGCGATTTCGTTTGTATTTGTGAAATATTATCAAATATTAGTAGTGGAAGGCTCAAAAGATTCGTCTCACAAAGTACAACTTAAATTGTGTAATTAGTTTTTAATTTTATCTAAATTTATTACTCCATGCATATGCCGGCATATTGATGTGATGGAGAATTTTTCACTATGCAAAATTGGCAACCCTAATTTGGGAACATAAACAAGTCCTGAGTTTCTGACCCTACTACTCGTAATTCTCTATTCTCTACTGTACACAAAACCAAGCTGGCAGCGACCAGCGAGACCAGGATCCTGGAGGGAACAGGACCAGGGAGTAATCAGGACTGCAGGAAGGACGTACTAGTACACTGATGGTACGACTCGCCCAGTCATACATCGCTGTCGTCTGCGTCCAGCCTTTGTCGCCGAACGGCCGTAGCAAGTCAGCACGTGAAGGCGCCACAGGTCGTGTCTGGCAACCGGGGAACGCGACGGAGGCCGACCCGCGCGCTCTCAAGTCTCAAGCTCACCTGTCTCGAGCTCACCTCTCAAATTGGCTGGCCGGTGTGCGAGCGAGCTCGATGGGACGACACGGCGATGCCCGGTCGTGCCCGGAGGGCTCAAGAGCCGTGGCTCTGGTCGATCGGGCTACGCAAGTCACGACTCACGACTCACAAGGACGACCAACACGGCAGCTACTATCTTTTAGGCACACGGCGACAACGCAGCACTCGAACCGGCGTGACCTCGTGAGCAAGACACCTCGTTGGACGAACACTGAGCCTTGCGACTCTCCATGGTGTGTACGTACACGCCGGACCGCCGGTTCTCCACCATCGGCATCTCGCCGTTGATGTAACTGGGTTGTGTAATCACATCCCTTTCTCTTCATGAAGTATTTGCTAAGTAGGAGTACGCTTTACATGCCGGACCGCCGGTGTGCGTGACGCCGCACGCACGCCGGTAGAAAAATCGTCTGATACCTACCGGGGCTGGCGTGAGCCCGCGACTTTGCTGTGCACGTGTGCGACGAGCTTTATCAGACATCGAAAGGCTACCACTTCGAGCCGCACAATCCAGAACTGGCAACGACCAGCCTCTGTGACGTGTTGCGTTATTTATTTATTTACCAGTGCACGGAGATTTTCCGGTACGCCGTAGGTGACCACGAGAAGGCCGTCCCGGTCGGTCAGTACTCAGGTTGGAGGTTGGACCGGTCGGCCGCTGTTTCGCGAAGGCCTTGTACCGACATGCCTTGCGCGTTTTCCGCGGCGAGCCGCCATTGTTTTTTCACTGCGCGTGCACCGAGACGCCGCCCGCCGGCTCGCGCGGCGGGGTGAGACCGTTCCGGGCTTCGGCAGGCCTGCCATTCCGGCGGCAGTCCGCACTAGGATCTGCGCGGGACGGAGACGCGAGTGCGAGGTCGCGGAACGAGGCGCGTGTCGACGTTGCGCGGGCGCCGTGCGCGGCGCGCCTGTCCTACGCGGTGCCCTTCGCGATCTGAAGATGAGTGCGCTCGCCGTGAACGTAATGGCCGGCCCATTGCGGAGAACGTGACGCGGTTCTGGGCCTCATGTCGCCGCCTTTCACTTTCTCCCTTTTTCCACCAAGAATTTTTTTCATTTCCCTAAAAAAACAACTAAGAACTTTTCATCTTTTATTATGGTTTTAGCGAAGTTGGTTCCTGACTTCACGTAGAAAAAAATAGTGACGGGCTGTTCACCTTTTTTAGCTTTTCACTGGAATGGAATCCAAATGTGTCCAGGGGCGCTCAAGCTTTTCATACTCGATGGAGTTTTTCCTTGAGAGAATTAGGAATTAGGCCCTAAAAATAAAATTATTTAGAATCAAGACCTCCGTCTTGAATTTGGGAATCGGCAGAAAATAAAATTTCTTAGGAATCGGGCCTTCTGTTAGATTGGAGGTGCGGTGTCAGCTTTGGGTGTGCAATGACCATTTTACCCCGATAGAAAAATAAAAAAATAGAGTTTGGCTTATTTATTGTATATTTAGAGTTTATCTATATCTATACCTAATAATAAATTGGCAAAATTTACGGTGTGATTTTCGCCCATCTCGGATCTCCGTTCGGATTCTATTTTTTTTATTAGTCCTCTTGTTTCTTTTTTTTTTATATTTGTTAAGATTTTTTTCCACCTCCCTGAAGCCGACTTGGTGTCGGGCCACCTCGTCTCCGCAAAGCATGCGCCTGCCTCGCTCCGTCTCTACTCGCAGCCATACCTCCCCGCATGGTTCTAAGTATGAATAAAACAAGCATCTAAATATAGGAATAAATCTTAGCCACGACATGTAAACGTGGCCACGACTTAACTAAATCAAGCACATACAAGCAAGGTTTTGGACATAATCAAAATCGACTTATCAAAATTCCGACGCAAAATGAAGAGGGCTCAAAATTCCCATGCAAAATGAAGGCGACAACAAAAAAAGTTGTGGCCGTCGGGTTTTGAACCTGAGTCGCAGCACTCATGGCTCAAGGCGGAAAAAAAATAGATGAGCGATGGGCGTATCGTGGCCGGCGTGCGCTCCCTTTGCTAATATCCGGACGCATGGCGGTGGCTTTCATCGACGGCATGGACATTAAGAGTCTGCTCGCAAGAAAATTAGATGAGCGACGGCTCAACAGGAAGACGGCTCAGCTCCGAATCGGACACAACTCCTCTCGCTTCCTCTCGTCTCGGCACACAACTTAGTTTTTTTTTATCGGGGTAAAATGGTCATTTGCACACCAAAAAGTTAACACCGTTAGACTTCCAATCTAACGAAGGCCCGATTCCTAAGGAAATTTTATTTTGGGCCGATTCCCAAATTCAAGACGGAGTGCCTTGATTCCTAACGGTTTTATTTTAGGGCGATTCCTAATTCTCTCTTTTTCCTTTTGAGTGATTATCCGATGCTAACGATAGAACCATCCAAAACAGAGGTTGAATGGCCATAGTAAGAAAAACATTGGGAAAGAAATAAGTCGAGGTGAGAACAATGAGACAACTACCCCTTAGGTCCTAAATTTTTAATGATTTTAAAAAAGTCAAAGCATATTAAATTTATATAATAAAATAAAGTAAGTCCAACCAATTTTATATAGTTAAATATGTCAGATTCTTTTTTATAAATGCGGACTAGTAGGCAGTTGTAGGCTTGTAGCACAAATGCTAAAACACAATCAAACTTGTACAAATCTAACTGAATTAGTAGCAAAGAAATCTCCCAACAAATAAATAACAAAAATCACAAATTAATAGCATTTATGATACCTAACAAGTATAACTAGATTCTTCATTAATTATTTTTTCATATTATACTTATTTGATCATAAGTGTCTGTAACTCACTCTACAATTTTAGTCAAATTTAAAATATTTGTTTGTTTTTAAGAAAATTGGAAGGGCTTGTAGTTTGAAATGGAGGGAGTATATCTTAAATATGTTACTCAGCCATAGATTCCAGATTCGATTCCCCGTGGAAATAAATATTTTAGTATTTGACGACGTCGTTGTCCTTTCGGTGGCTGAATTAGGTTTGAAACACACGTTAGGACAGATGATTAACGTGATGTCATTGGTCTTCTTTGTAATCCGTCGAGAGATCCCCGATCCAGTCCAAATATTTGTATTTGCCCCATTCTATACACTCCAAATTTCGTATGTCATTTTTATATAGCTGCACACCTGCAAAATACTGCGTCCTCTTGCTGTGCGCCGCAAGATATGCAAAGCAGCAAGCAAATTGAACCAGTACTACTAGTCAGCACAGCTTGTCACTTTGGGTGGGCGAACCAACTTGCCGGAATGGGTCCAGGAACGAGACGTGTCAATATGCCACGTTCCATTCCTTTTCGTACCAATTTCATTTTTTTTATATCAACAAAGAAAACCGGCAAACGTGTGATGAATACGAGGTGTTGGACTGTTGGCTGATGATCACCGCCATGAGCCATCATTATGCGTCAGCCGTCTTACGAAAATCGTTCAGAATCCACTGGTAAGTGAGCGGCACTCGCCTACCGGGCGCCGGCCGCACCATCGACCTCTTCTTCTTGGTTGCTTACCGGGAACGAAAGCTTTGGTACGTGGGTGCGACACGCTAGTGATCCCATGCGGTTTTGGCCCAGGCAAGGGTGCGGCAGAGCCATGTTCAACACGGGAACGCAATTTCAGCGAAGGAAGCACGGAATTTCCTTTTGTTTTTGGCGGAACCGAGCAAGCCTGGATGGAAATGGGACCAGTAAATGTCACCACTAAATTTTCGAGGACCGGATAAACGGAAGCCAATATTTATTTCTCTGGTCATAAACGCGTAGTAGTTCCTCAGAATGGGAGTTTATTTATGGCCATTATGTAAATCTAGCTGTTCAATTCAACAAGCAGGTAAAAAAAAAATGGAGAGCAGCAGCACTACCATAGCTGCAGCAGGAAACCAGCCAGACCTGCCAGAACAATCAGCCCCGGCCGGTGGTGGGCCCAGGTGTCAGAACTCCCACAGAAGGCCCAGCACGCGAACCAACACGGTTTTGTGGGTTTTGTTTGTTCCTGATCCTGAACAGGTCTCAGGCTCTCAGCTGCAGCCGAGTCGCACGGCACCGTCCCCCAGGCAGAGTCGTCTGAACCCAACCACCCACCCGGCACGCCGGCAGGTGCGCCTGCGCGCTCCCATTCCCGCAGCCGCACTTCCGTCCCCGTCCGTCGGATCCTCTCCCCTCTCCGGAGAGGAAACCCCCATTCCGATTCCCATCCCGGGTCCTCGTGCGTGCCACCTGTCTGCTGCCTCCTATTCCCGTCCCTCGCCCGGCGCCGGCGGCCCCACCAATCCCACCTCCCAACCCCCCGGATAAATCCCGCCCGCGAATTACCCAACTCCCCGAGGCCCATTCCGCGAAAAACGCGCACGGGAGGTGTTTAGGGTTTTCTCCCCCTCACGCCAGAGACGCCACCACCCCCAACAACAAAGACGCGGCCGCGTCCCCCACGACCCCCAGAAACGGACGCCACCCCTCCCTCCTCCGCCACCCAAGCCGACGCCGAGATGCGGTCGCCGCCGCCGTGGCGGCCCGGGGCCTCCTCCATTCCGCGCTCCTCCTGCTCGTCGTCGTCGCGGCGCTGGCGGCGGCGCGGGGGGTGGCGGCCGACGACCTCGCGAGCGACGCGCGGGCGCTCGTGGCGTTCCGCGACGCCGTGGGCCCGCGCCTGGCGTGGAACGCCTCGGACGCCGCGGGCGCGTGCTCCTGGACGGGGGTCACCTGCGAGAACGGCCGGGTGGCGGTGCTGCGGCTCCCCGGGGCGACGCTCTCGGGGCCGTCCCGGCCGGGACGCTCGGGAACCTGACGGCGCTCGACACGCTCAGCCTCCGCCTCAACGGGCTCTCCGGCGCGCTGCCCGCCGACCTCGCCAACGCCGCCGCGCTGCGGAACGTCTTCCTCAACGGGAACAGGCTGTCGGGCGGGTTCCCGCAGGCGATTCTCGCGCTCCCGGGGCTCGTCCGGCTCTCGCTCGGCGGGAACGACCTGTCCGGGCCCATCCCCGCGGACCTCTCCAACCTCACGCACCTCAGGGTCCTGCTCCTTGAGAGCAATCGCTTCTCCGGCGAGATTTCGGATGTCAAGCTACCGCCGCTGCAGCAGTTCAATGTCTCCTTCAACCAGCTCAATGGATCCATCCCGGCCTCGCTTCGGTCGCAGCCGCGCTCGCGTTCCTGGGGACGGGCTTGTGCGGCGGACCCTTGGGGCCTTGCCCTGGTGAGGTTTCCCCTTCCCCTGCTCCGGCGGGGCAGACACCGTCGCCGACGCCTGTCCCTACTGGCAGTGGCGGCGGCGGCAACGGCGGCAGTAGCGGCGGCGGCACCAACGGTGGAAGTGGGGGAGAAAGTGGCCACAAGAGCAAGAAGCTCTCCGGTGGCGCCATTGCCGGAATCGCGGTAGGCTCCGCCTTGGGCGCCGCACTTCTCCTCTTCCTCCTCGTCTGCCTCTGTCGCAGGTCGGCGGGCACCGGGACGCGGTCTCTGGAGATGCCGCCGCCTGCTCCAGCGGCTACTGCTGTTGCTGGCGGCAGGAAACCTCCCGAGATGACCAGCGGCGCTGCTGTCGCGCCGTTGACCACGATAGGCCACCCCAACGCTCCTATCGGCCAGTCGACGTCCGGCAAGCTGGTCTTCTTTGGCTCGGCGGCCGCCGTGGCACCTTTCGACCTGGAGGACCTGCTGCGCGCGTCGGCTGAGGTGCTCGGAAAAGGAGCGTTCGGGACGACATACAAGGCAGTGCTCGAGTCCGGGGCAACTGTGGCCGTGAAGCGCCTCAAGGACGTGACTCTGTCGGAACCTGAATTCCGTGAACGCATTTCTGAGATTGGTGAGCTTCAGCACGAGTTCATTGTGCCACTCCGTGCTTACTACTACAGCAAAGATGAGAAGCTACTTGTTTACGACTTCATGCCCATGGGGAGCCTCTCTGCAGTGCTGCACGGTGAGATCTTAACCCCCTCACCCCCCAAGTTTCTGTTGCATAATATTATCTGCTTATGATTGTAGCATCACCATTTTGCTGTACGTGTGCTTGTGAGTATCATGTGCATTGCATGTTCTTGGGTGGTAGGTGTAGAGTATTGCTTGTATTTTTTTTTTTCTTCCATTTGTTTTAAGACTCATGTTGGTTAGTAGGTACTCCTTTGAATATTCGTACTCCCCCTGTGAATAGGACTTGATTTTTGTCATGGTCTAAGGAGATCAAGTCAAAATCAGTTGGGATGGATGTGTTATTTATCTTGCTTGATATCCAGAGCACTTGAATTATGTGTGATTATTTATTTACTTGGGCCTTGTTTAGATGGTCAGATTTCTAGCCCGAAGAGTACTGTAGCATTTCGTTTGTATTTGACAAATATTATTCAATCATAGCCTAAATAGAATCAAAAGATTCGTCTCATAATTTATAACTAATCTGTGTAATTAGTTATTTATTTTACCAACATTTGATGCTCCATGCATACGACACAATATTTGATGTGATAGAGAGAGGGTCATATTTCTAGCCTTTTTCAGGCAACTAAACAAGGCCTTGGTATCACTAAGGAAGTTGCATTCAGCTTTGACTCAGATTTATGTGTTAACTTCGGTGATGTCAACATGGAAGCGCTAATAAAATATTAGCCACTTACTAGTTCTCAACTCAAGTTGGGAAAGTGTCCAAATCATCGATTACTTGGTTATCCTTGGTTGTATTTTCTTGATTTTTTTGGTTTACTTATCTTTGCTCTCTGCTATATGGGTGGAATATTCTGGATTGATTAAAGAAGACAACTACTTAAGGTCGTTGTAGTTTGTGAAATGGCACTAT